>JAWVWN010003654.1:0-11967 GCA_037367305.1 Phrynocephalus vlangalii | reverse complement strand
CCTAAGACCCGGTGATTTAAGGTAAAAAAGGTGATCCCTACTTCATCAAGGTTGTTTGAGCTACGCAGGTAGCTGTATGATAAAGTAGCAGGCAAACAAATGTGAAATTTGGGATGCTTAAGGTGAGAGGCAGCTTTCTCTACGTTCTGCTGTATTTTCTTTTATATGCTGTGCTTTGTATATTGTTATTGTATTTTATTTGTCTTGTGAAACATATGTAATAAAAGGTTTGTACTAAGCTTTATTGCCTTATTCTTTGCCCCCTAGTCCTAATCACTAGTGCATTTATTCTTCCACAGTGCTGCTAATTCTCTGCTTGTGTTTATATTTCCTTGAACATAAAAAGTCCCCTGCCCTGCATAATAGGGTTATATGCTTTAACAACCCCACACATGAGTGACCATGGAGCTGACACAGCCCCGCCCAGTGTTACTTTTCTGGCATGATCACGAAGGGAAGGAGTGGAGCAGGCAAGCTAGGCCACCAATCCCAACCCCATAAGCTTTACCATGTCGAAGTACAGATCGAGGAGGACCAACAGGGTAGAGCAATCTGTCGGCCCCCTCAACAGGTCATCTTGCAATGTGAACAGGCTGTTTCAGTCCTTTGCGGCTTAAACCTGGACTGGAATGGATCAAGAATGCAGTCTTCTTCCGGAACGACCGGAGTGCACATGCAGCGACCCACTCCCAAATTTTTCCAGGAAAGGGGGCATGGCCAATAAATAAATAAAATAAATCTGGGTGCAACCTGGAAGCCCTACACCTACTGTTGCTGCCGCCGCCCCCCTGCTGCACTCCATTTCTCCACCGGGGGGCGAGGAGAATCACCAGCACCACCAAAAGCCTCCAAATATTGAGAAGCCATACACCATCGTGACCACACCAGTGGACAGCTGGGAGCCGGCAACTAGCCCAAGCCAGGCAAAACCACCCAATGGCCTCAAAGAGGAGGAGGGAGACAAACAGCCATGGCTAGCCCCGAGTCAAACTAAGTGTATGGTCATTGAGGAGGGGGGGGGGGAGGGGGAGAGAAAGAGTCCTCT
Organism: Phrynocephalus vlangalii; assembly: GCA_037367305.1. Classification (NCBI taxonomy): domain Eukaryota; kingdom Metazoa; phylum Chordata; class Lepidosauria; order Squamata; family Agamidae; genus Phrynocephalus; species Phrynocephalus vlangalii. The sequence goes on along the minus strand of JAWVWN010003654.1, from coordinate 10,922 downwards.
TATTGTATCCACAGGCAAGGTCAGGCTTACTAAACATTAAAAATTCCCAAAGATAAAATAAACCAAAGAAAAACAAATAAACGGGCCCAGCAGAGACAAAAACCTTGCCTGCCTGCCATCTTGCCAAATGAGTTTTCTTTTAAAATAAGCTTTAATGGACTATACCAAAGTACACTTAATTTCCTTGCTTCACAAGAGGCCAACCAGCTTTTCTCCCGGAAAATTCACAAACAAATTTTTTGCCAAATTTTTCTGCTTTGTTCCTGAAAAAAGTGGTTGCCAGTGACATACAAAAATACTACATTGACATTTATCTCACTTTAAGGTCATTTCTTCACTATAAGGACCAAGTCCCGTTTAGGCAGGGATTACAGTTTTCTCCACTGTTCATTTGATGTTTCTGGCTATATTCACCACAAATAAATCTTTTGCATGTGTTTTCAGTTTTTGCTGCTAAACCTGGCATATTTTAATTTATTTCAAGGTTTTATTTATTTATTTATTTAGTTAGTTAGTTAGTTAGTTAGTTAGTTAGTTAGTTATTGAGAAACAGTTCACACTACTGTTTATCAGATGCATCCAAGTACAGGTATGTGTCTTTGGTTTGTGATGTTGCCAGAGAGACATGGCATGAGAATGTGTCTGTTCCATCTTGCTTCTCACTTCTGTTTCTTTTGTTGGCAGTGTATGGAGAATAGGATTATCATTGATAGCTTCCTATCTCACTCCTTGACAATAGAAGCTGGCTCCAGTCTTAATCTCCTTTGGAAATCAGGTATCTAATGCCATCTCTTGAGATTAGTACTATTATTCTTATCTAATCTCAGATCTTAAAAGTAAAAGCAGCCTGCAGACAAAGTGGCCTTCCCCAAAGTTGCAATATTCACCCAGAATTAGAGATGGGCACGACCAGGAAAAATGACATTTCGAGTTGTCGTGTGTCGGAGCCGGCCCGTTTCGGCTCGTTTCCGTTTGTCGTGAAATTTTTCAAAAATTTGTTGTTTCGTTTGTTGTTTGTCGTTAGTACTGGATTAGGGGGGAGGGGTAGCGGGCTCCTGGAGGCACCACTCTGGGGTGGGTGCCTCCTCTGGCCTGCTACGAAGGAAGGCATTTAGCAGGCTCCTGGAGGCACCTCTCTGGGGTGGATGCCTCCTCTGGCCCCTACAAAGGAAAAGGAAGGGTACAGACCATGTAGCCATTGCTACCAACTGGCACTGGCAGAGGCACCTCTCTTTTGGGTGCCTCTAGCTCACTAAGAAGGACAGCATACTGGCGTACAGAGTTTTTTGGACCTTTGGACTGGTGAGCAAGGTGAGAGAAGAATGCCTCTGCTGGGCGCCTTTGACTCACTAAAAAGGACAGTGTACTTGTGTGTAGTGCAATGCAGTACAGATCTGGCTTAGGGTTGGGGTTAGGGCAAGGGCTAGGCTTAGGGTTATTATGGGTAAGGTTAGGGTGAGTTAGTGGGCTGCACCTCTGGGTGCCTCTGACCACATAAGAAGGACAGTGTACTGGCGTATGGGTTGGTTGGGTTAGGGTTAGGGTTAGGGTTAGGGTTAGGGTTAGGGCTAGGGTTATAGTGGGCTTTTTATGCCCGACTGGCACATCCAGAAGTCTCAGTCAAAACCTGGCCAATGGCCATGCGATTGGTGGAATGGGCTCCAAAATTTGCATGGTCCCATCCATGGCCAGCCCATCATTGCGCAGGTGTAAAAAATATAATAAAAAAATAAAATAAAATCAATGGGATTGGAGACAGAGTTTATTGCAAGAAAAAACCCACTGCTGCTACTGATAAAATTCAGGCAGTTAAAATACCTAATTTTCGCATGTTTCTGTGTGGTGCATTTGGTGGGTTTTTGGACCACGATTTCAAAAAAAAATATTGGGTCGCCATTTTGGATCCCCCGCACTGCATGGCATGGCGAGATGATGAGGATGCCCCCGACCAGAGCAGCCCAGGACAGGAGGGGGGGAGGCCGGGGACACCCCCCCCCAGAAACCACCCCTCTGGTAGGTGCCCTCACTCAGGCAGGCATATTTTTGCCTGCTTTTTTGGCGGGAATCGGGGTTTTTTTTTTAAACTTTTTTCTGTGCCGTTGGCATTGCGTGTTCGCGCAGATGCCATGAACGACAACGACAAATCAGACCCAATTTTTCTTTTATCAGTTCAAGTTCGAGTTCTGACGGTTTAATTGTCGTTACCGTTACCGTTGCGTAACGGAAACGAGGAACGGAAACGGAAACGAGAATTTCACGAAGTCGTGCCCATGTCTACCCAGAATTTATGAGAAGGTAGAACAGTTTCTAACATCAATCTATGATCTGGATGTTGAGTCTTCCAAGCAGCTTCGTCAGACTGACAAAAATGTTTTGATCTCTCAAGAAAAGATGTCCAGTTCCCATGACTCAACTTCCAGATAAACTCACCTGGATGACTGAGAATCTTCACAGACATCAATCTTGTCCATCAATCAATGGTTTTACTCATGTGAAAAGCTTCATTTCTTGCAAACTGACTGGAGAAGGAAAGGATCCAATGTTTTTCCTTTTAACATAACCTCTACAAAAGCTATGGATTTCTCTGTCTATTTATTTAATTAAAGTGCGGGAATTTAGGAATCCCATGAGGCAATGTAAGACTCAAGTAGGTACCCTAGAAATATAAAATGATTGGAGGTACTGTACATGTATGGCTTCCCATAAAAATTTACTCAAGGATTTTCTGGATCACAGTGTGATGCAGAAAAGAAGCTTCATTTGGCATTCTTTTCAAAAATTTCGGGGATTTTTGGTTTTAAGTTTTTTAATGTTTTTCTCTTAAAAGCCTTCTATTTAAATTATCTGATTATAAGAGCATTAAAAAGCGAAGGAGAATAAAAATCTTGCTTTCCCAGTATACCTGTCTGAAAAAATCTAGTGCTAATAACCCCAGTGCCATTTGGGCTTGCTTCCCCCCCTCTCCCTCCACCTTTAAACAGTATATTTCTAATTCGGTTACCCGGGGGGATTCAATATACAAATGGATAAAAGGCTGAGCGGGAAAAATTACATTTTTTACTAAGTTTGAGAATTACTCAGCCACCCATGACGGGGGTTGGGGTTTAGAAATAATGATGAGAACCCTTTCCCCAATCCCTGAAACAAGTTTTGCATATAACCTAATACTTTCTGAACTTTCTGTATCTGACCCACCACCCCACTATCTGAAATTCACTGTAAAGAGCACTTGCCCTGCGAGACCATCGTGTATATGGGTCTGAAAAGTGACATACTGTTGGGGTTTTTTTGGGGGGGGGGATAAAAAAAGCTCTTGATAAAAAAAAAGGATTCATCCCACCATACTCTCCACCTTGGTGGTGGGTTCTTTTTTTTCTAATGCATCTGATACATTGAATTTAAACGCCACAAAATAAAGGGGGATACCAATAAAATGATGCCTCCGGGTTTTTTGACTAAATTTGTCTTGATTGCTGCCCCCAAAAAAAAAAAATTTTGTATTTAAAAAAAAAATTTTATTAAAAAAATATTTTTATTAAGATTTTTGTGCCTGTACCTGCTTTTTTAAGAAAGGCCACCCTACCTCTGTATACAGCCCTCAAATGTTTCTCAAGGCTAAACATCCTTTTTCATTCAGCCTTTTCCCCATAGGTTTTTGGGTTTTTATCCACTAATTTTCTTTGTTGCTCTTCTCTAACTTGTTCCACCTTTCAGCATTCTTTTTGAACAGGGTGTCCAGAAAAAAACACAGGGCCTGATTCAACCTCCCGCCATGAACAGGTGTGCTACTTTTTTCTTCCAAAACAGCAGAACTGAAATTGTCCAAACAATCAGTACCTTTTTTACATTATGTACTTTTCTGTCCCCCAAAAAAATAATAAACTGGGGTAAAAACCATGTGCTAATTTTTTGTCAAAAAGATTTATTTAAAAAAATGGAGAAAACCCAAAAAGAAGGAAGACGGAAAGAAGAGATGTAGTGATACAAAAGTAACGCAGCAAAATATGATCAAGAGATTGGAAGAAGACAGGGACTCTGATGAAAAAGAATTTAATAGAAAAGATCCTAGAGATGGGAGGGAAGGGCATTTTATCAGCGATTTTAAAGGACAGAATCCGAAAGCAAAAGAAATTTGGGGTCAGTATTAAATGGTCCAAAAGAAGCCGAGATCCCCTTGAAATGTAAAAACTGAAGAACTGAAGGGAGTACGGGAACAACAATTGGATAAAACAGGGCAGAAGATAAAAGAATGTAAAGTGATCACGTAAAGGATGTTCTGTTGTGTCAGCCTTCTCCTTAACCCTATTTCCCCTTCCATTACCCTAACCTTACCCCTTATTTATAGATATAAAAAGAAAAATTAAAAAAAAAAGAGATGATCACTTCACTTGAAGATAAAGACTTTTGGGCTCTTGTAAAATCGCTCAAATCGAATGGCTCTCAAAACATTTTTTCATGTGTCGGTGCAGCTGAAATCCTCTCTGGAAATGCCCATCGTGGAAAAATACAAACTGGTGTAATGAATCACTGGTGTAGTAACCTCAGAGGGCCCGGTTTAAAAACCCTACGCACCCGGGGGAAAATTACGGGCACGGCAACACTAAAGGGAAAGGTGAAGGGAAAGGTAAAGGAAAGTAAAGGAAAGGTTCCCCCCGCCATGCGGGGCCCAAACATGTCCCCACTCCCGGGGGAGGCTCATTCCCGTTTTCAAGCCCAAAAAGCCCGTGTTGGACTCCATGGGCCCTTGGGCCCGCAAGGTGAAAACATTTTTTACACACAGAAAAACTGTTTACCTTCCTACTTTTTTGGGGTCCTATTTTCTATTGTATTTAATGCTTTCGAGCGCATTTGGGAGGAGCGGGGTTAACAGCGGGACTGCCCCTTGTGGCCCCCCCAGGATTCGAACCCCCAAAGAGCCCTTAGGTGACATCATAGCTTGTCGAAGGGGGCAAAAATGGCTCTCATTGTAGGCACCCACCATCCATACAACAAATGTAATATCAGCAAAAAAATGCACCAATTGGGGTAAAAATTGTCCCATAATAAAAAAAACAATCAATCTTTTTGCAGCAAATTTAAAAACGGGTGTCCTTCGGGTTATAATATTTCATAATGGGGGCAGAACAAAAATGTTTCCTTTTTTGAAGGGAAAGTAGCAGTTTTTTTAATGCACACATTGTTTGTTCCATTCTGCAAAAGGGAAGCGAAAGTCATTCGGGGGAATAAATGTTTTTCTGGGTGGATGTTTGGGGAAAGGGCAAACAAAATTTGTTTCAGGATTTTAAATTTTCCCCTTTGGAAAGGGCCGTTAAACCCTTGAATACTCAAATTCCCATGGGCGAGAAACCCCCCAGAATCACTAAATCCTTTTTAAAAAAATCTGCCTAAAGGGAAGGTTAATTTGACCATTTCGAGGGCTTTTAAAGGAATTATAATTAAATTCAGTCATGAGGGGTCAGGGCAGCCATCAGTTTTTTCAAGTTTTCACATTTTTCATAGGCAGAGAAAATTTACTAAGTTTTACTTTACATATTTGCTCTTATATGTATTCAAAAGAAAAATCCCCCTTTAAATGAGATTTGGAAAGTTTGATTTGGGTTCCCCATCCATCACACCCTTTGCTTGAAACCAAGAAACTGGGGTAAAGAAATGTAGGAAAAATAAAAACCCTTTAACTTGCAAATTTCTGCAAAATTATCCCTTTTATATTCTTGCGATTAATATTTGCTGGAAAAACTAATCATTGCAATTTATTACTGGAAATTTTAGGTCTTATCACTTAAAACTTTTGTATTTGCGTCATTGAAATAATCTTAACTTTTGACTCTATGTGGATACCGTCTTTCCCTTGAGATCCAAAAAATTTCAATTTAATTAAACACATCTTAAAATTTTTTAATTCTAAATCCTACATCTTAATAGATTCATTTGATATTAATGTGATGTCACAAATACTTTGAAAGAATTTCCCAGTTAAAATTCAACAGCAGTGTGCCATACAACAAAGGGTTCTCAGTTTCAAAAGCCAGAGTACATAGTGTGGTCTGTATTTTAAAATGGTCCAGGCACAATGCACAATATCCTTAGCTAGCTTCTCCTGGGGGACATGGCAAAGTGTTAAATAGCATAGTTTAAACTAAGATGACACAGACAGAAAAATGATGTTTCATTTTTTTAAAATTTTAAAATCCCATAAAAGGGTCTCCAAGGCACTTAGATACACAAATTTGCAAATCCCCCATGACTCTCCTTTGGCTTATTTGAAATGACTTAAGCACAATGAGTACAAATCAGAGAAATCATGGTTTGTTCCAATTCATGATTTGATAAATCCCAAATAATGAATTTATCATTTTCCTGTCAAATTGAGGAATCAATTTGATCCATTTTTAAACTTTAAAACCATATAAAATGGGCTCCCAAGGCAGCCTGATACTTCAAAACTACAGGAAATCTATTCCTGACTCTCCTCTACAAGCTCTGAAGGTTTGGTAAAATATGGGTTTCGGATATCTGGGTTGTGTACACCCAAAGTGAAACCCACGGAATGCCCTAAATTCCAGGGATCTAGGGCCTTTTCACACGACCCTAAGACCGCTGGCCACTTAAAATTTGACCAGAATCTTAGGGGTTTGTTGCTCTTCCTTCCTCCCACCACTCCGCATCTGTCTTCTGAGGGGAGGGAGGAAGAAAGTGGGGGGGAAATGCAGGGCTCACCTTGGGAAGCTGCCAGAGCTCCGTGTGCTGATTCCTTCTCTTTTGTTTGCTTTTTTTTTCCTCCCGCCCCTTCTCTTAAAGGGGTGGGAGGCAAAAAAAAACAACAACCAAACAGAAGCCAGGAGAGCCCCGCACTGACCAGATTAAATCCGGACCTGGCAATTTTCACCCTCCTCGAGCAGGTACAAGAAAAGTGTGCTGGGACGCGCTTAGGTGGGTGTGGTCGCACTTAATTTCCTGCAAACTCCGGAGCTGGTGCGGAAGTCATTGTAAGCTCCGGAGCTTGCAGCCATTTGCTGCGGCGTTTAGGGGTCGTGTACAAAGGCTCCTAGAGGCACTAACAATGCAGAGATGCTTTGCTCGAGAAGCCCTCAAATTTTGTGAAGATTGGGTTTCATGCATTTGAATTATATGCTCACAAAGTGCCCTTTAGCAACTGTCTTGGGGAAACCTGATCTTCATCAAACTTGGGGGGACTGTAAAAAAGCTTCTCCACAAGTTTATTGCCTTTAGGTACTTAGGGGAAACTTTCCTGGGGGTGGGGTGGGGATGCTTAACTCAGGCATCAGAAATATAATCCTCATCAACATTTGAAGGAATTGTAGAGAAGAGTTAGTTTAAGACTTCCTATAATTTTGGTGTCTCTAGGTGCCATAGGGGTCATTTTAAAGCTCATTGAATTGAGAAATGATTTGTCACTAAAAATTCATCACTTCATATTTTTGGGAGTATCAATTTAAATAGTCTAGCCCAGGGGTGTCCAAACTTTTTTCAAGAAAGGCCAGATTTGGTGAGGTGAAAATATGTGGGGGGCTAACCATTCAGCCGCATTTGGCCCCCAGGCTAGACTTTGGACAAGCCTCTAAGACATGCAAGGAGGTACGGAGGATGCTGCAGCAATGAAGGTGGTGCGGGTAGGCTGGGCAGGTGGCTGGCGGGACAGACAGAGGCAGGGAGGGCAGGCAAACCGTAAAACTGCCTCCATTTGATATGGGAAGGGGCCAGATGGTGGGGATGTGTGACAGGCTGAGCCAGTGGGGGGAAGAGGCTGCAGACTGCTCAAAATTTGAAACTGGGCCACATTTGGCCCCCAGACCTGACTTTGGGCATGCCTGGTCTAGGCCCAGGTGTCTTAGGGACCGGTGTTTCCCCCAAATCCTGACAAATTACATCAAAATGACAGGTGAACACAGGTGACCATTCTCAGTACATTTTAAATCAGATTCTCAAAGCCAAATCCGGCACTACTGCGCAGCATCCTCAAGAACCACTGTGGCCAAAGCACTTTGAAAGTAAGTTCTCACCTTCGCTCAAGCACACAATTGCTCGTGCTGAAAAGTGATTAACACAAACAGCGTTTCTTGGCAGTGATCATTATTTCTTTCTATAACGAGGCCACCTCCAGTGCAATACCTACCACTGGGGGCAATGGGGGAAGAATAACAAGCACCACTGTTCCAAAACACAGTGGCAATAACACTTTATGACAGGAGCCATGTTCCCTCTCCACACACTACAAAACTGTTGATTTCAGGAGCCACTAAAGGGTTCTTGTTTTGTTTGTCCTTGAATGAGTCTTCAGAGCAGAGGTATATGGCAAGCCTTGAGGGGGCTAGAAATTAAATCAATCAGGTGCCATTGTCAAGTTGCCCCACCATTTCAGGAGGGTTCTCTCTCTCTCTCTCTCTCTCTCTCTCTCTCTCTCTCTCTCTCTCTCTCTCTCTCACACACACACACACACACACACACACACACACACACACACACATCCTAGTCAATGTTCCTGACAAGCCTCCTTTCATCTATGTATCAGCAAACTTAGGCTGAAATAATAAACAGGGTTGGGGGAATCTTGAACATGTATTGTTATGGGAAAGACACCACTTTCAACAATCTACTTTATTCACAGAGTTAACTGTCAAGGTACTGTGGTACATTGAATTATTCAAAGCGTCAGGAACATCCTGAGAAAGACTGTACACTTCTGCACTGATCTCAAAGGAAGTATTTGTATGTAGTACAATGTTCAGAAGAAAGAAGGTGAATCTGATCCACAGAATTCACCTATATGTACATCAAATAATTTCTGCAAAGAGAGAGAGAGAGAGAGAGAGAGAGAGAGAGAGAGAGAGAGAGAGAGAGAGAGAGAGAGAGAGAGAGAGAGACTGTTTCGAAATATTTAAATCAAACATATAAAATATATGTGAAACAGTTTCTCTAACCTCCCTTTCCCCTCCTCTATGTCATCCCAAGTAAGAGACATTCAGATTGCTTGCCAGAGGGAGAGAATGTGACAGAGAAAGTGAGAAGTATGACACCGATCCATTTAGATTCAGGAACTGATAGATATAATGAGACATGTTTTAGTGAAGGTGGACTTCATTATTAGAAATAGAAAATAAGTCACCCAAGTGTGGGGATTCAAACACTTTCTCCCCAGCTGAATTGATGTGCCAAAAAGGCTTTTCTTCCTCAACTCCTCACCTAAATCCCCTTGCCACATTTTGCAAGTCATCATGCTATATCTTTTCCAGAACAATTGATAGCACAGGCAGTGACAAACTACCTGCCAATCAGATGAAGGTTGTGTAGTCATGCATATGCCAGTGTTTCAAAGTATTAATTGTGCAAGTGACAGAATTGGGTTCTATTGTGATAAAGGATAGAGCTTGGTATGGGAGAAAAAACACTACAAGGCAAACCCGAGTCTTCAGTTGATGTTATTGCTCTTATGCTTGCCTATGTCCCCTCTGCCTTCCCACTGATAATTTCTCAATCTGGGATCTCTCGTTCCCTCCTCACCTCCATTTCTATTTCTGATGCATGAATACAGATCATAATCTTTCAGAGCAGAGACGGTGGCATCATGCACTAAATAAAATCTATAGAGTAATAGTATGAGTTACCTGAGCAATAAACGTTCAAGCTTTTGAGCCCCACATCATTGCCTGCATTCATCAATGCAGGAGGTCTGACATATTAAAAATGAGATGGCAGAAGCTCAGAAAAGAGAGGCAGCAGCTATTCCAGGACACGATGAGCCAAAGCAACTTGCTAGCAGACATATGCCCCTGTCTTGTCTTGTTTACATTTTTTAGCAGCTACAGTCATTTGTGGTTCCACATTATCTGATGTTTCATAAAAAGAGACAACTTTGCACTGCTGGATCAACATAAGAGATGCCCAAGATGAACTATACCCCCATGTTCCCTAACTGTGACTCATATGTCACATTGTCTCTTCCATTTCACTCACCCTAAGGCACTCTTAGAGACTCAGCAAGAACATCTTCAATCTACCATTTAGGGGAGGGACTGGAAAACTCGATTTATTCTTCAACACACTGAACTTATTTTATGTAGAGATGAATATAGTCAAGACACTAAGGTATATTTCTTTCTTCCTAGAAGGTGGTAAGTTATTTTATGCAGGCAGTTATGCAAAACATAAGATAGCTGCTGCTTCCTCACATGGACCCTTCATAATTAGAAGCATTGGATGGGTTATTCACATCTCCTGCCCAGTATTTCTGTGTGTACTCTGCATGTTTTGCTTTAAAAAGGGGAATGACAGTAATGTGAAGAGAGCCCTTGTTTTACAATGTGTTTTCACACTTGCAACATTCTTGCATAGAGAAGAAATGCCATAGTAGGCTGTATCACTGAGAATGAGAAATTTTATTTTCATATCCATTGTTTTATAATGCCTGGCTCTGGTTTGCTTCAATCTCAGGCAAATATTATGCAGTTGCCCATTTGTGGGAACTGAAGTCTCTGTATGCAGGGCTGTATCTCCAGTCCTCATGGGTTGCATAATCATGGCACTGTATTAACTCTTGACAGTATTCATTTTTATTCTCAAAACACTCAGTTGAGGTCACCACTATTCTGTAGTGGTTCTGTGGAGATTTAAATACAAATAGGTTTTATTAAGTTCAATGATACATATATCCAGGAAAGTACACATAGAAATTTCATTACACATTGTACACATGGGTGTAAGGAACAGGGAGAAGAATTTCCCAAAACAGGGCCTTTTGAAAAAATCCTAAAACCTTGGAGTAGATTGGAGGACAGCTAGTTAGTGGTGGTGTAATGGCTCCGACAACCAAAGTAAGCTTGGTTTTGAAAAAGAGGGGGAAAAAAGGAGGGGCCCATCAAAAATTTAAGGGAAAGGGTTTTGACCCGTGGCTTTTGAAATTTTGT
>JAWVWN010003653.1:0-29636 GCA_037367305.1 Phrynocephalus vlangalii | reverse complement strand
CTGTAAGCTTTCCCATACAGTACACTCCATATATAGTAAGAGAGGGCCATACAACTATGAGTACAGTATATACTATATACTATACTATTGTATATACTTATAATGCTGAAGAATGTCTGACCATCCAACTGTTCTCGATTTCATCTGCCAGTTCCTGCCCTTTGACTAAGATATACAGTTGACATATTTGCCAGCTTATTGTTTCAATGGCTTGGTTCAATGTATCACCAAAGCTTGTGCCAATGTATTGTATACAAACACATGTGCATATAGTTATAAGAAGTTTGGTGTTCTTCTTTAGTTCTTCTAACCTCCCTCGAATAAATGATGCTTAATATATGGAGAATAAAATTTGAAGGGTAGTGACATAACCAGAATGAAACTTTTCCTATAGCTTCTGCTTATTTGTAGATGTGACTGATAATGTAAATATGCCCAAGTAATAACAAGATGGAATTTTGGACAAGCATTCCAGAATATATTATTTAGAAATTCTGGGAGAAGCATGGTGCTTTGTGTGTTCCACTGTCCGTTGTATCTTTAATGAGTTTATGACTAATATATTTTGGGAATTTGCCAAAACCCAATGGTATTGTGAACGGCTATGGACTTAGGAAAGAAGGCTGAAATTGAGGAGCATTTTTCATAAACCAGGGAATGTTATTTTCTTATACAGATTTGTAATTATGCCATTACTGCTGATTAGTGTCAAACTCATGTGAATACACAAGGGCTGAATAAACCCTATACAGTTGTACCACACACAAAAATGTGCCATTCTACTGCATTAAAGAAGTTTGAAGAATTGAAGATGGCCTAGCTGCAGGAAAATGTTTATTGTATTTTCTTCCTCTTACCACAAATTGCACATTTTACCATTAACATGACAAAGTATTGCTATTATCTATGTGTGTATGTTTGTGTGAATTATTTTTCAAAAAATATATGGCTATTCTGAAACCCTCATGTTTTATTGTTTTTGGACACTCGTACTTTGACCCAGGACAGGGCATACTGACCTATATTTTAACTCTGTTTATTCTGATGTATAACCTACATTCTGCACCAAAGCTATTGTTAGGACAGTAGATGGATAGGCAGTAGAGATGGGCACGACTTAGCGGTATTCCCGTTTCCGTTTCCGTTACTCGTTTCCGTTACTCTACGGAAACGGTAACGGGAATCACTGCCCCAGACTTCGAGCTCGAACCGACGAACGAACAATTTGGTCTGATTTGTCGTGCTCGTTACTTGCATCGCGCAATGCCAAGCGGCACAGAAAAAAAGTTTTTAAAAGTTAAAAAAAACCCGATTCCCGGCCCTAAAAGTAGGCGAAAACTGTCTGAGGGCACCTACCAGGCCAGAAGGGTGTTTTATTTGGGGGGGGGTCCCCGCCCCCCTCTCCTTGGCTATTGCTACTGCTGCGCTGCTGGTACCAGGCTGGGAGGGCGCATCCATTTGCCATGCAGTGCGGGGGATCCAAAATGGCGACCGCAATTTTTTTTTTAAATCGTTGCCCAAAACCCCACCAAAGCACCACAGAAACATGCGGAAATTAGCTATTTTAAATGCTTGAATTTTTACAGTAGCAGCAGTGGGTTTTTCTTGCAAAAAAAGTCTCCGTTGATTTTATTTTATTTTATTTTATTTTATTTTTTTACACCTGCGCATTCGCAATGATGGGCTCGCCCATGGGAGTGGACCATGCAAAGTTTTGGAGCCATTCCACCAATCGCATGGCCAGGTTTTGCTGACTGTACTAGGCTGGGAGGGCGCATCCATTTGCCATGCGGTGGTGGTGGGATCCAAAATGGCGACCGCAATATTTTTTTTTGAAATTGTTGCCCAAAACCCCACCAAAGCACCACAGAAACATGCGGAAATTAGCTATTTTAAATGCTTGAATTTTTACAGTAGCAGCAGTGGGTTTTTCTTGCAAAAAAAGTCTCCGTTGATTTTATTTTATTTTATTTTATTTTTATTTTTTTACACCTGCGCATTCGCAATGATGGGCTCGCCCATGGGAGTGGACCATGCAAAGTTTTGGAGCCATTCCACCAATCGCATGGCCAGGTTTTGCTGACTGTACCAGGCTGGGAGGGCGCATCCATTTGCCATGTGGTGGTGGTGGATCCAAAATGGCGACCGCAATTTTTTTTTTTGAAATTGTTGCCCAAAACCCCACCAAAGCACCACAGAAACATGCGAAAATTAGCTATTTTAAATGCTTGAATTTTTACAGTAGCAGCAGTGGGTTTTTCTTGCAAAAAAAGTCTCCGTTGATTTTATTTTATTTTATTTTATTTTATTTTTTTACACCTGCACATTTGCAATGATGGGCTCTCCCATGGGAGTAGACCATGCAAATTTTCCACCAATCGCATGGCCACTTGGCCAGGTTGACCACAGAGACTTCTGGGATGTGCCAATCGGGCATAAACAGCCCACTAATCGTAGCCCAAACCCGAACCCTAAGCCTAACCCATACGCCAGTACACTGTCCTTCTAAGTGGGTCAGAGAGGCACCCAGATGCACCCCAATACTCACCGTAACCTCACCCGTAACTAGCCTAACCCTAGCCGTTGCGCTAAGCCGTCTTAACCCTAAGCCAGATCTACTTGCATTGCACTACATGCAAGTACGTGAGATACAGCGGGTGCAAAGAGTCTGCCAGTCCGTCACTTGTGGCTCTGGCTGACTCCTGCAGCTCCCTCCAGGAGCCCGCTACCCCCTCCCCAAACCAGTACTAACGACAACGAAAAAACGAACCGACTAATTTTTGCAAATTTTCGCGAAAAACGGAAACGAGCCGAAACGGAACCGGCCCGACTAACGACAACTCGAAAATTTTTTTTTTCAAGTCGTGCCCATCTCTAATAGGCAGAATGGTTTCCAGTTGGCAGAGGTGTATGTTGCCTACTTACCTGTTTGGTGTATAGGTTGAAAAATATCATATAAAAGCATGGACTAAATTCAGTTTTAAAAAAAGAATGAAAATTGGTGAGAGAAATATCAAAAATGTAAAAAACACACCTTAAAGACTGTATACTATTTGCTGTGGATTAAGTTCACTTCCTAAAAATTTGAGGAAATAGACTTGATACTCAAAATTTCAAATTAAAATATAGTAGCCTTTAAGGTATCCCAATCTCACTCTCTTGGTGGCTACTTCTTTGAAATAAAGAATGTAATATACGTAAATGATACAGTATTATTAGCAGAAAACACAATTGATACAAACAATAACTGATGAAAATGAAAGTGCAAAATCAGGATTATAGTTAAATGTTAAGATGTAGAATGCAAAGAATGAAAGATGTAAGAATGAAAAGAAAAGAGAGGAGTACTGAACACTGAAATAATAATTACAGAACTTTAATGATCAATTAAGCAGTCTTTGTTACAGCAAAAATTAGTCACTAAAGGTACAGACAAAAACACTGCAATATGCCAGGATGGAGAGGACTAAGATGCAATATACAATAACAGCCTCATAGTTTCACCACGGCCTGAGTATCTATTGTTACAAATAAAATTAAAATTTGTGTAGCAAGGTACCAGACATGATTTTGCCACCTTAGATATAATTTTGTTACTGAGGTCTAAAAAAAAGACAGAAATGTAAAATTTATTACATTTATTATTATTATTATTATTATTATTATTATTATTATTATTATTATTATTATTATTATTATTATTATTATTATTATTATTTATTGCCTGGAATTATAGAGTTATAGAGAACCAATTCACTTGTAGTATAGGGCACAGTACAGTAGCAAAGATGGTGACAGATGATCCATGTTCTTATCTTTTGCCATAATGGATCATTGATCTTCCTAAGGTTCTTTTTTGGAAAACAAAGGAAGAAGCTGAAAATACCTCATTTCTTGTCAATCCTCTTCCATATTATCTGGGCTCTAGTGATTATCTTACTGTGAGACCAAAGATCTTTATCTGAATTGAGGAGATCTTTTTTATCCACTTTAATTTAATTTTTTGCAACTGGGATCAGAAATGAAATCTGCATCTCCAGTATATGTTGTAATTAGCTTCTAGCATCAGTACCAAAATATTGGCCAATGATTACTGTCTTGATGTGTCTTAAGTTTTAGGTGGACAACTAAGTAATTTAAGTGAAACCAGGACAAGAATTGATGGGACTATCCTTGTGTCCCAGCCACTATGCAGACTTTCTGCATAGCAGACGGAGATCTGTATTATAATCAGATATTAAGAGCAGTGAAAATTGGTGGAAGAATAAGCAGTATTTTAAGATATCAGAAAACAAGCAAAAATTGCAAAAACATGAGGAAAGTTTAAGAAGAAATCGTATAATAAACAACCAACTTGAGTACTTTTAAGGAGAAAATTTGGTTTAAATATAAATACATAAATAAATTGTGGATGACAATGAAACACCAAGAAGACAAAAATCATGATTACAGAAGACTTATATTACTTTCGTATCGGCTGTGAAGAAATCAGATTTGTTAAATATCTTCTATACCTTCCCTCCCAGGATGAAATAAGCAGACGGCAGGCAGTAATGGGTTTAAACATGGGCCACACTGAACTCTCAAAGTAACTCATGAGGGGCCTGACGTAGTGTGGAAGTGAAGTTGGAACCCCGAGGTCTCCTGGGACCCCTCCAACTAGACAACTAGACAGCTCTTCAGGCTGGCTGTACCCCCCCCCCTGCAGCACTGTCCATAAGGCTGGTAACTTGTGTACCCATCTCTGGGCCCCAGTTGTCACTCTTGATTCCTAGAGGCCCAGGTGGCCTTACGGCGCATCCTCCCCCCGACACTGTAATCTCTGGATCCACAGCGTCCTGAGGTTGGATGGGCTGCAGGCAGATATTTCTCCCCCTCTGACTCACCAGCTGCTTGGCTCCTCTCCACACTACCTGCCACAGCCATGGGCCTAACCTTGCTATGGTCCATGCCTCCTCTCCAGGCCCTCAACCTTGGCCTGCAGGCCCCTCGAGATGTTGCCCATGAACAAGTCCATTCCCAAGTCAGATAAACAGACACCATCCCCTCAAAAACACTCGAGCCTATCAGCTTTGATGCCAGAGTGTCCAACAATTGATCCAAATTGAGCTGTGACTGCCCTGCAGACCTCCCTATTTGACACCCCTTCTTGATTTATTCAGTGACCTAGTGTTTCACCCACACTCCCCACTTAATCCTCAGAATTATATTGGGCCAGACCACCCGAGACTGCAGGTATAACGATTTCCACATACCCAAGTCCCTGTCACTCTCCCCCACCAGTGATTTGCTAGTTTGGGATGCAAGGTCGTTATCCCCCAGTTGTACTAAAAGAATATTGGGAGGCCTCCCAAAAGCCTCTCTTGAGGCCGAATGCAAGAAGTGATACTAGTGCATACCACACTGCCCCCGCCACTCCACCTGCACTCAGTCTCTCAGGCCCAGATTGCGCCCCCACTCAGATCTGGCAGCATACTTCTCTGCCCAATAGACAAAACTGTGCCCCACCAGGAGCATGTGCCAGGTCGAGCCACTGCAACTAACATCTGCAACAAAACCAGAACCAGAACAAATTAACACTTAGGCTAAGACTGCACATAAGTTTTGTAATGATCTGCCAATGTTGCAAATGACAGCTGAACTGTACCCCACCACAGCCACCATGGAGGCAGCCCCAATCCAGAAGGAATGAGTGCCAAAACAAAGCTCCACCAAACGCACCCGCTTAAGGACTGCCCTGGTAACTCTACTGAACTGAAACCTAGACAACGGGCCCCCATCCTTGTGACAAAAAAGGTAATCTTTCCCTTCCCCTCTAAGCCCCAGGTAATTATCTATTTATCTAAAGCCCTCACTGGGCAGATCTCTGTTATCAAGCACCACCCCAGTACCACTACTGATCCCTTACCTATCTGGTCAGTCTTGGACTAGCACAGTTTAATTCTTGCACCATCTGCCTGCATCTGCACATCAGTGATCTGCAACATGGTATCTGCCTTATCCTCCCTGCCTGTGCCAACCAGCTCACCTACTCTAAATGCACCCCAAAATGCCATGATGGCAGCTGCCTGGAACAAAGCAACCTCAAAACTATCTGAACATACTGCCCCCCATTCGCAGCTCATGCTTGCCAATATCACTGGTGTAATAGGGAAATGGTCATCCACCACTCTAGCCCTCTCCCTGCTCCAGCCCTCTAACATTTTAGGCATTCTAAAATCGCTGGTTGCGTCCTGGTAACCCTGCGATTTGTTGTAGAAGGCTAACACTGTGAGCTTTCCCTTCATAGACCTGGGGGACAAATCCTGCCTCTTGAGGTAAACTAAAAATTGCTGCAAATGTTCATATGGAATGGGCCAAAGGTGCTGTAAATCAAAACCCTATTTAAAATCCCCAAAACATTTTCACTGCTGCCCCATACCCCTTTCTATTTTGGGTGGCCAGTGACAACCCTCACACTCTCTCCACCTCCTGATGCCAATCTCCCATACCTTGTCCGGCAGCTGGATGTGCATGTTGGACGGTTCCAGGGCCAGGCCCCTGAAACACTCTACCTGTTGGTGGGAGATACTATTGTTCAAACCCAGGACATGCTCAGCATGGACCACAATGTTATATTGGAGAGTATGCAACCTGAAAGCCCTCACCAAATGCACAACCCTTTTTGACCTCGAGCTGAGGTTGTTCAAAATATATACTACCGCCATGTGGTCAAACCAGAAGCGCACAGTCACATTCACCCACTCCTCAGCCCAAAGCCAGAGAGCCCCCACTATGGGAAACAATTAGAGGAAGGTCAAATTGCTGCTGATGCCTAGATCTTTCCACTTAGCTGGCCATGTTCCAAAGCTCCATTTCCCCCTCCAATATATCCCAGCAATCGGACAGAGTCCATCTGGACCTGAAAATCAGCACCCAAACGCATCTCCCTGTGCCAGGATGATACGCCATTTTAACCCTCTAAGAACTTATGCCACACATGAAGATCTGCCCTCATACCTTCCATAACTCTTGTCCTGTGCATGAGTTCCTTTAAACCCCGAATGGCCATGCACAACCTACAAAGAAAGGCCCTTATGGGGGCCACGACCTTGCATGCAAAAATAAGGTGGCACACCACTTCCTGGAGCTCTCTAAGTGTAACCCTGGCATGCCTAGTCAGATCCTTAACTTTTTGTAAGGAGGGCCAGATTTGGTGGCTGAGAATGTGTCAGGGGCCGGTTGTTCCCCAACCCTGCCAGTCCACTGCAAGCCCCACCAACTGGCCCATAAGCCCCACCCACTGGCCCCTTGCAACCCGACCTGCAGGAAGGAAGGTGGGGACCAAAGGAGGGAGGGAGGAAGGTAGATACCAAGAGAGGAAGGAAGGGAGGTGGGGAACAAGGGAGGGAGGGAGGGAGGGAGGTGGGGACCAAGGGAGGGAAGAAAGAAGGAAGGTGGGGACCAAAGGAAGCACAGGAAGCCGTGGCCACAGGATGCCCCTTGGAAGAGGCAATCTATGCGACCTTGCACCCCCCCAAACTCCCCAGCGGTGGTGATGGCTCACCCACCAGTCCACCCCCACACATTCCCCTACGGTGCCGGTGGCGGCAGACTGCCCGTCCGCCCAGCCGCCCAAGCTTCCCAGCAGTGACAGTGTTGGCGGAAGATTTTTAAAAACAAAAACAAAAACATGGGGCGAAGAAGGGGGGGAGAGGTGGGCCAGCCAGCCATGGGCCACTCAGAATGGCCTGACGGGCCGGATTTGGCCCCCGGGCCGGACTTTGGGCAGGCCTGCTCTACCCTGTTAGTCCTCCTCGATTTGTCAGTGGCCTTTCATACCATCGACCATGGTATCCACCTGGACAGGTTGTCGGAGGCAGGGATTGGGAGTCAAGCTCTGGGTTGGCTCCAGTCCTTCCTTGACAGCCATGCCCAGACAGTAGAGGTGGAGGATGTCTTGTCATCCCCATGGACACTCTCATGTGGGGTGCCCCAGGGATCGGCAATATCCCCTATGCTCTTTAACATTTATATGAGGCCGCTGGCTGAGGTCATTTGAAGTTATGGAGTCTGCTGTCATCAGTATGCTGATGACACACAGCTCTGTCTCTCCTTCTCCACCTTTGCAGTGGGGGCTGTGCAGCCCCTTGATCACTGCCTGGCTGCGGTTGTGGAATGGACCAGGATTAATGGGCTCAGACTCAACCCTGGGAAGGCTGAGGTTCTGTTCCTTGGGGGGGGGGTCCTTGGGAAGGTACAGCAGCCCTCTCCCCAGCTTGGCTGGATTGACCCTCCAGTTGGTGGAGAGTGTGAGGAGTCTGGGCGTTGTCCTGGATCCAGTGTTGTCCCTAGAGGCCCAGGTGGCAGCTGTTTCCAGGGCAGCATTTTCCCATACCTAAGCACGGATTCCATCAAGATGGTTGTGCAGGCACTGGTGATTTCGAGGACTGACTACGGCAATGCTCTCTACATGGGGCTTGTACCTTGTTCAGCGATTGCAGTGGGTGCAGAATGCGGCAGCTAGGCTGGTGGTTTGCATCGGCAGATTTGACTGTGTCATCCCCATCCTGGCTCACCTGCATTGGCTACCCATTGCCTCCTGAATAAGGTTCAAAGTACTGGTTTTGGTTTACAAAACACTCCATGGCCTGGGACTTAACTATCTGGCAGAGCGGATCTATCAGAGGCCAGCTTCGTCCTGACCAACCAGAGCTTCACTCTCCTTATTGCTCCGGGTGGCACTATGAAACAGACTGCCTTCGGAGGTCAGGCTGGCTGAGTCATTGCCAGCATTTAGGAGAGCGCTAAAGACCTGGCTCTTCAGGGAAAACTTTGGTGATCACTGAGCGCTCGTTGGCTTGTTTTCAGTTAGTTTTTTTTTCCTTTCAGCACTCCTTGCCGGATTCATCCTGTGTTCTATGTTGTGTTTTTGTTTTTATTTGTATTTCCATCCTTTTGTGTTGGCTTGTTTTTTGGACAAATTCTTTAGATTGGCAATCTGTTGTACACCACCCTGAGTTCCTGTGGGAAAATCGGGTGGTTAATAAATAAATAAATAAATAAATAAATAAATAAATAAATAAATAAATAAATAAATAAATAAGTAAGTAAGTAAGTAAGTAAGTAAGTAAGTAAGTAAATAAATAAATAATATTGCTGCTATTTATGATTTTTTCCGGAAAAAAAACCTCATTTATGGTTTTTTTTGAAGGACTTCTATTCCCAGAATGCATTGTGTTCCCAGTTTCTGAAATTTCTGCATTATGAAAAGTCCCAGAGGATGCATTAACTTCATGAACCAAGGCACCACTGAAATGTGGGATGGACTGACTCAATAAAAGGAAGCCACAGACTTTAGTCTGAGGAGGGCTGCTAATGGCAGAACCTTTTGGAGCTCATTAATCCATAGGGTCACTTTAAGTTGAAAAAAACTGCAGATAACAATAACATCTGTTTTTATTATATGCTGACTGTAATAGTGGAGAAATCTACTTTTTCAGTGTGGATGTATTTTGAAATGAGACACAGATGCTTTACACAATGAAACTCAATGCCCATATGTTGATTATCAGTTCCTTTAGATGATGTAATAGATTAGCTATCTCCGTAGCAGTTTTATGTGGAAGTTGTTAGCAGCAATCTGAAATACTTGTATAGAAGGATGCATCAGGAATAATTTGCTAATATCGTTATAAACAGACCTTAAACATGCCTTACTGATGTGGGGCTGATATCTACCGGTAACTTGGTTTGCGCTTCCCAAATGTCCTGACTAGAGATGGGCACGACTCAAAAAAATGGTGTTTCGTTTGTCATTTGGTCGTTTAGGGGTCCGTTTCGGTTCGTTTTTGTTTTTGCAAAAAATTTCATTTTTGTTTCGTTAGGTAACAAAACGAAAAAACGAAAACGAAAATGAAAAATTGCTGTTTCATTAGCATTCTTTTTAGTTCAATGCATCTGCTGCAACGAAAACGAAAAACACGGCAAATTTGGTCGTTTCATTTTCGGTTTTGTTTTGTTTTTAAAAAAATTCGTTTCATTTTCGTTGCGTAACGAAATGAAAAAACAAAAACGAAAACGAAAAATCGCTCATTTCGTGCCCATCTCTACTGCTCAGCACTATCTCCCATTGCTAGTCCTAGGATACACAGTATCCTGGGCAAGGAATGTCTTTGGTGCTCCCTTGGCCAGCTTTGCAAAACCACTCAAACACTACTCTTGTGCTTTTCCCTTTGGCAACTGCCACATAAAATTACTCTCAGTGACACCTTTCATATAAACCTTAAGTAGTTTTCACTCACTTGTTCCTGCTTAATTTTAACTAATATGACCAACTTCTTTCTGTGGCACAAATAAGCAACCTCATCTACCACATTAAAGCATTCTGTCTCCTTTGCTTACATAGCTGCTTATTTTTACCTTCTCAGGGTGATTTAAACATTGTATGCTGGTAACACATTTACCTCCCACCATGAGGTGATTTTTCAATTTACTTAGCCAGATGCTTCATCATGTTGGGATCAAACTTGGGTTGTGAGCACAGACTTGACTGCAATACTGCAGTTTTAACCACCAACACCATTTATGTCATTGGACTTATCTGGCCTGGGCCAATCTTACCTGAATAATCCTGTCTCTATTGCTGGCCAGAGGTAAAGTAGAGGGAAAGATTCTTTTCTCTACTAATATAGGCTATATCCTTTTTCTCATCCTGATGGGGCACATTATAAGCCACATTCACTCTGTCCCTGAAATGTACAATTTGGAACAAGTGTTTGCATTATTGTAATGAAGGGAAAATGTAGCAGCCTCTGTGTAATGAAAAGAGGACTGAGTTATTTTTCACTAAAGCATATGTACAGGTATATCATAAAGGGCACTATCTCTTTTATTTTGATTATTTTCTATACAGTTGCCACAGAATGTGCAAGGATTTAGCAGCAACTGGTGAATTTAGTAGTGAATACCCACAGAATTATGCTTCATTTGATGTTACGGTAGGGAACTGATAGGAAAACTCTAGAGTGGAAACACCTGGAATAACCCAATATGGTGTAGTGGATAGGGTAGGGCTTGGGAGACCTTAGTGCAAATCCTTGTTAGATGGGGAAAATTTCACAGAGTATGAAACAGGTAAAAACCACTCCCCAAATGTTTTAGTTATCTTGAAAGCTTTTAGAGCCTCTAAGAAATAAGAAAAAGAAGTTTGTGTTTTTGGGATCTGTATTCCTATTGGTTTCTTTTTCCTGTTCAAAGGAACAGGCCTATTGGTTTTTATTCAAAGTTGCTGCATATGGATCCTCAATCCTATTGGCCTGCCAAAAAGGCAGCTTTGTGATTGGTTGTAATTGTTCCTCCAAAAAGTATCTTTTCCTAGCCAGTCCGGCCCTAAAAAGTAGCTCCCTCCCCCCAGTCCCCAGTCTTGTTCTCTCCCTGAATAAAGAGTTTTACACCAGAAGCTGTCTCCACCTGCTATGCTAAGAGTTTGAAATCACTGCTGAAATCACTGAAACCCACGCTACTACAAGAAGAGCCCTGCTGGATCAGGCCAAAGGCCCAGTCCATTTCCCCCCCGTATCTCACGGGGCCCCACCCAAAGCGTCTGGAAGTGATGAGACTAATATCTGTCCCTGATACATCCCTTGCATCTGGTCCTTAAAACCCCAATTTTATCCTGAGATGACACATCTCCATCTTGGTTTGTAACCTGTAATGGACTTTTCCTCCAGGATCTGTCCAATCCCCTTTTTAAGGCATCCAGGCCAAAGCCATCACCACCTCCGTGGCAGGGAGTTCCACAAACAACAATGCGTGGTGAAAAAAAATATTTTGTCTGTTTTTACTCTCCCACCCTCAATTAGACAATTTAAATTTGGGGCACATAACAAGAAGCTGACATGATTGCTCCAGGGAAAAATGTGCGTCCCCCCAGATGTTTTCGTATTGCAGCTTCCCATTAACCCCCCTGGGTGGGAGCGCAATGTCACATGCCCCCCAACAAACACAGCTGCTTGTTAGCCAATAATATTCAGTGAAAGTCTTTTCGTCCTCTCCTTAAATGCGAAGGATCAACAGGCATCTCGTTGTTGTAAGACTGATGGTCTTCAAAACTAACACCACAAAACCTAACACCACAGTTTTGAGCTTACATGTTGCAGGGATGACGCAAGGAGCTGACCAATAAGTCATCCATTTTTTTGAAGCAGCCTCTGGGAAGACCCTTTGAGTAAATGAAAAACTCCCATCAATTGAAAAGGGGAAATTAAATGAAAAAGTTTATCTGTATGGTTTTTTTCTGACGCAACACTTTCATATTTTGATTGGCAAAGAAATATTCTCTGTAGTCACTGATTCATGTACACAAGTTGTTTTTTTCAACTAAAATCAAATTTAGGGAGGTAGACATAGTAAAAATGGAATTTGACCACAGGCAGTACAGTGCCTCGATAAAAACAAGATGGTTAACTACAGTTCAGATTTTATATTCATGTTTGCGTGGCAAAATTCAGAAACATAATCAAGGAAAGAATTTTTCCAAACCTCAAGAAAGTGCCTGACCCTATCAATGCCCGCCCCAATTTCCATTAATTGTGATTGACTCTTTTTGAAATAATAAAACAGATGAACCTTATTGCCTTAAATTTAAATTCTTTTACCGGGCCCCTTCCTTAAACATTTTAAAGGGAGGCCCCTAAAATGGGACAGAATTTTATGTTGACTTATTCAAAACGACGGGGAGTAAAATTACTTTGTACAAAAGATATTCAACCTCTTTGTCACCTCTTTTTATAATTGGTTTTTCATTTTTGGGAAAGTAAAAATCATGGTTATTTAACTGTTTCAGTTTTTCTTAAGTTGGTACTGGTAAAAGATTTAATTTTTGGGACCGCGGGGGGTGATACAGGTTTTTCTGTCCTCAATGCATCTTTAAAGGGCCCTTTTGTACACCACCCCCGCTTTTTTCCCGATGACGAATTTTTTAGGATGCCCCCTTTTCATACAAGAAGGGGCAGGAATCATTTGAAACACGGCCACCCCAAGATAAATTTTGGGGCAAACCCCCCCTCTAGGCTTTTTAAAAAAATTGGGACTAATTTCCCTCCATGCCCCTAAAAATTTTATTTCAGGTTTTCCCTTCCGAAGAAACATTTTGGGTGCCCCCAAGTAATTTAAAAAAAAAGGGAAAGGAAAAGGGAAGGAAAAGCCAGCTTGTTTGAGAAGGGGGAGGGGGCTGAGATGTTTCGAATGAAGCATAAATGGAGGTATTAAAAACTTCAAAGGCCAGCGTTTTTGGGGGCCCAAAAGGGGAAAAAATTTGTTTTCCCAAATGGGGGCAAAAAGTAAGGAAAGGCAAGGTGGGGTGAGCATAGAGGGAAGGCGGAAAAAACTATTTTCTCAGCAAGTCTTTTGGGGATCTTACAACAACACCCCACACACACACACACACACACACACCACCCAAACAAAAATCCAGTTTCCCGGGGAAAGATCACTTGGAACTAACACACACAGTTAAACTTTGGAAAAAAAAATATCGGCCGCATGAAACCACACTTGGTTTGTGTTTGTGTGGTGTGTTTGTGTGTGGTTGAAAATTAAAAGATTTGCTGAGAGAAAGTGTCCCCCCCCAAATTTGTCAAGGGCCCCCTTTGAAACCCCCCCCAAAACTCCGCAAATGGCCCCACTCTGGAGTTAAAATTTTTTTCCCCCCACTCATTTCAGATAATTAAGTGTGCCCATGCCCCCCTAAGCCGTCCCCACACTTTTCAGGTACCTGTTTTGGAGGTGAAAATTCCGAGCGGAAAAATATGACCCCCGGCTCCCCTTGTTCGTTTGTTTTTTTTTCCCCCCTGCCCTTTTAAAACCGAAGCGGCCGGGCGGCAGAACGGAGGTGGGGCTTCTTTTTTTTTTTTTTTCTCCCCCCCCTCACCAGCCGCAGCCAGGAGTGCGGAGGGGGGGAAGGGGGGACCGACAAACCCCTAAGATCTCGGTCTAATTTTAAGGGGCAAGGGATTTGGGTTTTGGGAAAAGGGCCCCCTAAAAGACCTAACTTTCCCTTTTGAAAAAAATCGCCCCTATATCCAAAAAGTGATGGGCACATTGCCACACTTTCCAAACCTATCAAATGCTTGGAACTCGGGGGGAGGGTTTAAAAAAGCAACTAAAAAAGGGCAAGGGGCTTTAAGCCCCCCCCTGCCCCCAAAGATCACAAATGCACAAACCCCTTTTATTTTTTTTTTTATTTTTAATTTATATAGCACCAATCAGCTCCGGCTCCCCTACTTTGCAGTTTGATGGGGGTTCCCGAGCAAAAAAATAAATTGGGGGCCCGGACCCTAAGGAATATATTTTAGTTAAACAAAGGGAGGAAAAAATAAAGGGGCTGCTACCCTTTATTAAACTTCAATAGTTATTTTCCTTATTTCATTTGCTCTTTTTTAACCCTTTTTCTGGAAATTGCCTGGAAAATTTAACCAAATGGCATCATAAGGGGTTTCAACACCAATCAAATTTCGGGAAACACGGGGGGGGAATTTTGGTTATAAAATCTGGTTTTGGGGGAACCCAGGAAATCGTTTTGCTTCAATTTTTTCTTTACAGGGGGGGCCCTGTCTGTGGGTTGTAGCCCTCCCTTTAATTGTTTGTGGTTGGCCCGGGGCCTTTTTCCTTTTCAATGATTTTTTTGCGGGGGGTCCCCCCTTCCCCCCCTTTTACCGGATTTAAATTTTTTGTTCTGCCCAGCAGTTACCTTAAAGCCTTTTTGGGATTATTTTTTGCTCCTTTTTGGTTTTTTTTTGGGGTTTTTTCCTTTCTTGGATAAGTTTTTTCCTTCTGTAACTGAGGGGGTTTTTAAAAAAAAAAAGAGATTAAACCTTTATAAGTTTAAGGAAACCCGGGGGAATGTGAGGCCCTAATTTTCCCCCCCAAAAATGGGGAAAAGTAGACTAAAAATGGCCCAGGGGGAAAAGCAGCAGGGCCTGGGCCCCCCCTTTGTAAGCTGGGGGTGGTGGTGATTTTTAAAATCTTTTCCACTGCCCAACACTTGCCCGGCCTTGATTTCCCACCCTAACCCCCTGTGATGCGAGGGGGGTCATGAGAATGGCACACATGTTTAAAATGATTTTTTCCCCCCAACCCAAGCACTTGCCTCAGTGGCTAAAAAATGCCTGCATAAAGTCGGGGCCCCCTTTTTTTTCCCCCAAAAATTGGCTTTAAACACTACATATTAATATATACAGTAAAGGAGAAGGAAGAAAAAGCTCCCCCCTATTTTTTTTTTTTCACAGAGGATGGCCGGTTTTCAAAAAAAATTCCCCCATGCCCCCCCAAGGACCCCAAAAAATTCCCCGTTTGAAAGGGGTCCGCTGGGGATTTTTAACCCCCCCCCCCAAATAAAATAAAATAATAAAAATAAAAAATAATAAAAAAAAATAAATAATAAAAATAAAATAATAATAAAAAAAATAATAATAAAATAAAAAAAATAATAAAAAAAAAAAAGGGTGTGACCGGCCCCGGGGGTTTGGGCAGGTCGGCCCTCAAAAAAAAGAAAAAAAAAAAGAAGTGCCCCCTGGCCGGGGCCCAAGGGTCGGTTTTGAGAAAAAAAACGGACAAATCAAAAAAAACTAAAAAAAGAAAAATTTTTATTTTTTTTAAAAAAAAAAACAAAACAACTGAACCCAAAAAAAAAAAACCAAAAAAGAATTGAAATTTTTTTAGTTTTTTTCCCACCTATTAGGGTAAATGTGAAATTTTTTCTGTTTATCCTCCAATCCGGGCAAAAAAATTTTTTGGCCCTAAAAGCCCGGGGTTGAATCCCTATTAGGGGAAAAAAGGTTTTCCTTTTTTTTTTTTTCTGAGAGCTTTGATTTTAAATAAACGAAGCAGGACAAAATTGTTTCCAAAAGGGAATAGCTGAAAATTTAATTTGCCTGTAACGGGAGATTTTTTTTTTTTTAAAATTTTTTTGGGGAAAAAACCCACAATTTAATTAAGATAAAAAGTACATTTTAAAAAAAAATCAACAATAAAAAAAAAAAAAAATTTTAAGGGGTAAAAATTTTAAAACATTTAATGAAGCAAAAAAATTAATTTGACAAAAAAAAAAAGACATTTTTTCTTGTTTCAAATGATTGTGATTTGTATTCTAGATCTGTGAGAAATTTTTATACATAAAAAAATAAAGGCTTTTAAAAAAAATCGGTTACAGCTGTAATGGGGTTTATTTTTGTCCTTCTTAAAACATTTTTTTACCAAAGAAGCATTTATTTTTTTTTTCCAGTGGGGAAAATTTTATGGATTTTTCTTAAAGGAAAACAGAGAGTTAAATTTTCCCACGGGGTTTAAAATAACCAAAAAAAATAAATTTGCCAGTTTATTTATTTAAAACAATATTTTTTTTGGGGGTTCTATAAAGGGAAAAAAACAGAAAAGTGAAACAAAAGCACAGGAAACCAGAGAACAATCTTTTCAAAAGAAAATTTATTCCGTACAATTAAAAAAAAGTTTTGGGTTTAACATAATTTTTTAAGTAAATTGAAAGCATAGAATAATGAGTCACATAAGTATGAAACCCCCTGTTATTTCTTTTTAAAAAAACTGGTATAACCCCCTTGTTTTTTGGGTTTGTTTGGTTCCCCCAAAATATCCTTTTATAGAGAGGGGACGATTAAAAAAATTTTTTTCGAGTTGTTTGGGGCCTTTTGTTTCAGGTCGCTTTTCTTTTTTTTCGTTTTTTCTTTTTTTTTTTGGCAATTTTTGGTTTGGGGGCCCCCCCGAGACTTGCGGCTTGGGGCACAGCGGGGCGGGGGGGCGGGGGGGTAATGCGGGGCGGCAGCAGGGCACGGGGGGGGAGGGCTAGCATGGGGCGGGGGGTGGCCCCGGGTCCCCCAAATGACAGGGAAATGCGTTTAATCCTGCCGGGGGATGGACTTTTGCTGACAACAAGGCTATACCCAACAAACAAAGGGGGCAGAAACAAATTTGCATTTTTTTTTTTTTTCTTGGTTGCTGTGGAAACGCGGGTGCGAAAACCCCCCAACTTTTGGCTGGTAGTGCCTGTTTTTTGTATTTTTTTTGTTTGTTGTTTGCAAATGTAAAAAAGGAACGAACTTTTTCACCCGTTGTAATTGGTTGTGTATGTAGATTAAATAAATGGTGAGGGACCCCAACAGCAACACAACAAAAAAGGAATAGAGAAGGGGTTTGCCAATTGGACCCCAATCTCTCTATGCCCACCAGGGGAAGTTAACAAAGAAACTGTAACTTTTCCAGTTGTAATTGGATTGTTATTGACTGTGGGGGAAAATAAAAGATGGAAAGGATACACAACAGAACAAACAAAAAAGGAAAAGGAGCAAGGGTTTGCCCCAAACCCGGGAAACAAGTTCTCAAGCCCCCACAGGGAAGGGAAAAGAGAACGTAAATTTTTCACAGTTGTAATTGGGTTGTGAGAACTGTGGTGGAAAGTAAAGGTAGAGGACCAAATTTCGCAACAACAAACAAGGAAAAGGGGGGAAGGGGGGTTTCCAACCGGACCCCAAAACTTCCAATCCCTCAGGGGAATTAATTAGGGAACGTAATTCTTACAGTTGTAATTTGGGTTGTGTAGTAATTTTGGGGGGAAGTAAATGAGGGATGGACCCCAAAAACGCAACCAAAAACAAGGTAATGGGAAGGGGTTTGCCAATCCGGGGAAAAAAATCCAAGCCCCCCCCCAGGGCAATGTAACAAAGGGAAAATGTAACTTCTTCACATTTAATTGGATTGTGTATGTTGTGGGGAAGTAAAAATGAGATGGATCAAAAGTTCAGACACAACAAAAAAAGGAAATAGGGGAAAGGGGGGTTTTCCCAATCCTGGCAAAAATTTTCTAAATTGCACAGCACGGGGGAAGTTAACAAAAAAGGAATTAATTCTTTAAAAATGAATTGTGTTGAAATTGGGGGGAAAATGGGGAAAAAGGGTTTGAGGTTGACCCCAAAAAAAAAAACAAAAAACCAACCGTAGAACGGGGGGTTTTTCCAATTGGAAAAAAAGTTTCACAATGAAGGGGAAGGGGTTTTTAATTGGGGAAACTGTAATTTAATTTTTTCCCAAAGTAAGTTAAAATGCAAAAAAACCCAAACTAATAGAAGCAAGGGGTTTGCAAAATCTGGCAGCCCCCAAATTTAAAAATAAGCACAGTAAAAAGAGGAATGTAATTTTTAAAAGATGAAATTAAAAAAAAATTTTTTTAGAGGGGGCTGGGGGCCTCCCCTTCAACAAATGTTTGTTTGATTTCCTGACTGCAAAAAATAAAAGGGGGGTTTTTGGGCAATTAAAAAATTTCTAAAGTTTAAAGAAAAATGAAATTGTAAAATGTTTTTTAAAAGGGAAAGGGGGCCCCCTACCTTTTTCCCCAAAAAAGGGTTTTTTTAAAAATTTTGAGTGCACGGGGGTTTTTGGGGAGGGGACTCTCCCCACTCATTTCTGTATTTTAAATTTTTT
Organism: Phrynocephalus vlangalii; assembly: GCA_037367305.1. NCBI lineage: Eukaryota > Metazoa > Chordata > Lepidosauria > Squamata > Agamidae > Phrynocephalus > Phrynocephalus vlangalii. The sequence goes on along the minus strand of JAWVWN010003653.1, from coordinate 11,165 downwards.
TTTAAAAAAATTTTTTAATCCAAACCCCCCCAACCCCCCCTTTTAAACCACAGAAAGGATTTTTGGCTGTTTTTCCACTTGCTAAAAAATTTTAAATAAAAAAAAGGGAAAATAAAACTATAACTGTAAAGGGTAGGATGGGGTTTTGCGGGGTTCCCCTTCCCAAAAACCCCCAATCCAACAGAAAAAAAAACTTGGGCGCGGGAAAAAGGGGCCTTGGCCAAGTAAAAATTGAGGGGGAAATTTTGGGGTACAAAAAAAAGGGGATGGGGTGTAAAATAATATTTTTTTAAAAAAAAACCGCAGCACCTCCCCCCCCCCGCCCCCACTCAAATTCCCCCCCCCCTTGAAAAAAATAAAGAAATAAAAAAGGGGAAATTTTCCCTCAAAAAGAAAGAAAAAAAAAAGAAAAAAACACGCGTTGTTTTTTTTCCCCCGGGAAAAAAAAATTATTATTTTTTTGCAAAATTTTAAAATCAATTAAATTTCCCCTCCCTCCCAGCGAGCCGAGCCCGCCCCGCGAAATCGAAAAAAAAGAGCGCACAATCCCCCCCCGACCCCCTCCAAAAATTTCCAACCCCCGACTGGACGGACGGGGAATGCCTCGGCTTTTTTCCCCTTTTTGGGACATCCGGGAAGGGGTCATAAAAACCCCTTTGTCCATTTTGGTGGAAGGGGCCCCAAAAAATTTTTTTCGGGCCCCTCCCAGGGGCCACCCCATCGTTGCCGGGTTTAAAAAAATAAATTAAAAAAAAAAAAAAAAAACAAGGGGAAAACTTTTTGGGCAAAAAACCCCCGCGTTTCTTTAAAAAATCAAGCTTTTAAAAATAGGAAACTTTTAAATTTTTTCTGGGGGGCTTTGGGGGGGGTTTTTGGGAAAGGGGTTTTTAAAAAAAAAATTGGGGTTTCGCCTTTTTTTGGGACCCCCCCCCCCCACACCGCAGGCAAAGGGGCGAGCGTCCCCCCCCCTTCCCAGCGCAGCGCGCGTACCCCTTAGCCAAGGAAAGGGGGGGGGAAACCCCCCCCCAAAAAAAAAACCTTCGGGCCCTGGGGGGGCCCCTCAGACTTTTTTTTCCGCTTTTGGGGGCCGGGGAATGGGGGGGTTTTTTTTAATTTTTAAAAAAATTTTTTTTTGTGCCGTTTGGGGATTGCGCGTCCCCGGTGCGAAAACGACAGAAAAACAAAAAAGTTCGTTGTCATTCGAGCTCAAATTTGGCGGAAAAACCCCATTACCTTTTTAAAGGGGAACGGAAAGTAAGGGAAAAAGGGAAAAGGGAAAAACCCGAAAGTGGTCCCCTTTCCTACTTTTTTAGCTTTTAAATGTTTTAAGAAAACCCAGCTTTGTGACCATGGCTAATTTCCCTTTGGGATTACCCACATTGTACCCCTAAATTTTCTTTCTTTTCCCTTCGGGGTTTTCGAGTTCGGGGGGGGGGGGGGGGAATTTGTGGAGGGGGGATGGGAACGGGAAAAAAATTTGGGGGGGGGGTATGGAAAAAAAAAAAGGGGACATTTTGATGTGGTTAAAAGTTTTTGTTTTTTATTGTATCAGGGGGGGCAATTTCGCTGGGGAACTGTTTTTACCCACAGGTTCGGTCCAAATCCTGAAGATTCTACGTTTTTGGGGGGTTTTTAAATTTTTTTGTTTTGATGGGCAAAACAGCACCTTTACGGGGCGGGAAATTTTCCCCCCCGTGGAGAGCTATGGAAAGAAGTAGTTTTCATTTGTGGTTGTGTTTTCCCAAACGTTTTCAAAAAGTATTTTTTAAATTTTCCTTTATTTTTTTAAATTTTTAAAAGCTTTTTTTTTGGGAATTGAAATCCAAAAGTAACCCCCGGGCTTTTTTGGGCGAAAACCTGATTTATTTTCCCAAATTTGTTGTTTTTTCTACTAATCGGGACAGGGGTTTACCTTTTAAAAAGGAAATTTAAAAATTTTTTCCCAAAAAAATTCTGTTAAAAAAATTTTTTCCCTTTTTAAAAATTTTCCCCTGGAAGCATTAAAAAACGGGGTTTTTTTTTTTTTTTTTTTTTTTTTAATCCCCAATTGGGGCCCCTTTTTATGTTGTACAGATTACCCCGGGGGAAATTTTTTTTAAAAAATTTCCCCCCTATCCCGAATTTTTTTGTTGTACAGATTTAGTTTTTAAAACCGTTTTTTACGGGGGTCCCCTTTTTTTAATTTTTGGGGAAAATTTGGGGATTTAAGTTGAATTTACCCAAAAACCCGATCGTTTTTTTTAAAGCCCGTTAAAATTTTTTTGTTTTTAAAACTTAAATCCCAGTATTCCCAGATTTTGGGGCACTTCTGGAGGGGTTTAACCCCTCAAAAAAAACAAAAGAAAAAAAAAAAACCCTTAACTGAAAAAATTAAAATTTAAAATCAAAAAATAAAAATAAAGAAAAAAAAAACCCAAAATAGGGGGGGAATGGGCAGAAAATTTTGGAATAATATTAAGAATTTTTAACCATTTTAAAATTTTTTCGTTTTTTTTGTTTTGTTTTTTTTAAATTTTTTTTTTTTGAATTTCCCCTTTGGGGGTCACAAGTTATAATTACGAACAAGACGACAAAAAAAAAAAAAGACGACCGAGACTAAAAAACTCATTACTACGCACTACACAAACCTAACTGAGAATAAAATAAAAAAAGGGAAAAAGAATAAAAAATAACCCCCCCAAGGGGTGCCGCCTTGGCTGGGGGGGGGGGTTTCTGCTATGGGTCCCCCCCTACTAAGGGGGCTAAAACTGAGGAAAAAGAACAAAGTGAAACCCAAAAAACCCATGAACCCGTGAGTGTAATAAAAAGAAGCCTATACTGGGGTCATCCCCCCGGGGGTTTAAAAAGGGAAATTTTCCCGGGGTTGATGAAGGGAAATCCATCAAAAAAAGGGTAAGGGCAGGTGTCATTGGGACAATCAGGGGATGGGGCCGTTTGAATTAGGGAAAGTTGAACAATTTCAGAACCCAAAAATTTTTAGCAGATAAAAAGCTTGCTTTTAGGGGCAGCTTAAACAGTAAGGGAAAAAAAAAGGGGTTCCCCCATTGAACCCCCCCAAAAAAAGGGCTTTAAAACCAATGGAAAATAAAGGGGTTTAAAAACGAAAAAATGGAGCAGATGCGAGTAATTTAAAAAAAACCGGGAGGAAAAAATTAAAAAATGGAAAGATAAAGAAATTTAAAAAAAAAATACGGGGTAAGTAAAAAGGAAAATTGGGAATGCTTTGGGGAATAGTGAAGCAAAAAAACAGCAACATAAAAAAAGGGAAAGATACAATCTGTTTTTTAAACAGCATAAAAAAACCCTTTTTTCCCCCAAGATCAAAAAAATTTTATATTTTTTAAAACACAATGGAATAAAAGATAAAACCTTTAAAAAAAAGGGGAAAAAATTCAGTTTTGGAAAATGTAGGGGGGGGTGAAAAACTTAATAAAAAGCTGGATGGCCCAAATTTTGAAAAAGAAATTTCCAAGTGACAAGGGCCAAAAAATAAAAATAACAGTGTATAAAACCCCCAAAAGATGAAAGAGTTAAAAACTGGACTCACCCCCAAATAAAAAAAAATGCAGGGGTTTTTGTTTTTAAAAACACTGCCCTCTGCAAAATAAGGCCCAAAAAATTTTAAAATAAATTTTTTAGGAGGGGTTTTATTTAAAAGAATGGGGGTGCTGTGTGTTTTTTGTTTTAAATGTCCCGACTTTCGTGCCCCCAACCAGGGTTTTTTTTGGAGGAAAAACTGGAGTGGTTTCCTTCCTACCCCGGGGTGCCCGCACCTGGTTTTCCCCGGTGGTTTCCCCCCCCAAAATACAAACCCCGGGCCCGCCCTTTAGTTTCCCAAAAATTTTGGGGAGTTTGGGGTGTTTAGGGCATCCCCTATTTGTTTTAAAAGGCCCCCCCAAAAAAGGGAGAATACCTGAAAAAAAAGGGCCCAAAAATTTTCCAATATATAAAAAATGTGAAGGTTTTGGACGAGTCCAGGATTTTTTGGGAAAGCAAAAAAAAAAGTTCAGTCAGTATGGGGATGGATGGGGGGGGGGGGAAATTTGCAACATAAAATAGGAAAAAAATGACAGGAAAAAACCTCCCCATTAAAAAAAATTTAAAAATTTCCGGGCCAGATGAATTAAACCCAAGGATATTAAAAAAAAGGGCAGAAGTAATTTCAAACCCCTTGGGGAATAATTTTTTAAAACCCCCCGGAGAACAGGCGAAGCCCCCATGATTGGAGGGGGGCAAATGGGGGTTCCCATCTTAAAAAAGGGGGGGGAAAGGGAAAGGAACCCAAATAATTCCCAACCCAGTCAGCTTAACATTTTTTCCCGGGAAAGATTTTAGCAGATTATTAAGAGACATTTGGAAAATCATTAAAGAAGCTCTCCTGCCTGAGTGGGGACAGTCTATGTTCCCCCCCAGGTCTGCTGTTGCCACTTTTTCTTTCCGGGCCCTGCAGAGGCATGTTGCTCCCACATTCCCCTGGATTTTGGGTCCCAATGTCCCCGGGAATCCCCACCAGAGTTGGGGTTCCCCTCGCCTTTCCCCGGGAATACTGCAGCCCCAACCCAATTGACAATTGCCCCCTTTAATCCTCTAACTGTTGCTTGACAAGTGCCTCCTTTCCCCCGGGAACAGTTCATTGTTTTTAAAAGAAATATAATGGTGAGATATACTTTTCCCCCCATTTTTTAACACTAGGCCCCGAGGGCTGGGGTCATTTTTCCCGGGGGCCCTTTTTCCACCCCCCTGGGATTTTGGGGAAACTTCCCCCATTATCTCTTTTGTGTATTTTGGGGACCATATAAATGTATTTTGGGGAAGGGGAATCATGTAGGAATTCAATGTGGCCTTATGGAAAGGGGGAAGGTACATTTCCTTCCAGGGGGTCATTCTCCCCCGCTGCACTATCTTTGGCCCATGTGGGGGGTCTTGCCCCCTGACACGCCTCCGGGATGGTTAGTAGTAAGTGATCCCAAACACCCCTTTTTTATCCCCACCCATAAAATTTTTTTGCAGAAATTTCCCCAGACGACTGGGATAGTAAAGCTAAAAATTTGGGCCCAATTTTTTGGGGAGAGTGTCAGGGTTGTTGTGGCTGGGGGCAGATTGCTTGGGCTTGCTCAGCTGGCTGCTGGGCTGTGTGTTTGCTGAGCACCCCCCAAGCCATACTATTGTTGTTTTTTGGGGGGTTGGGGGTGCCGATCCCCCAATGCATTCTGTGCATCCCGGGTTGGGCCCGACACACTCTTTTATACGCCGGGCAGAGGTTTTGTTAACAGGCCCCTTTGCGGGGTGGGCAAGGGCCCTTTTCGTTATCAGGGGGCATGCTTCCTGCCCGTGTCCATTTTTGGTAAATTTTGGCCTTGTCCCCTTGGCTGGTACCCACCACGGGGGGGCACCCTGTGTGGTTAGTCCCTTTTTGGGCCCATTTCCCTTTCTTTTTTGTTCCCTTCTTTTATTTTGTTTTTTTATTATTTTAAAGGGTTTTTTTGTTGCAATTGATTAATGGTTGCGACCCCCCCCCCAAACCCAGCTCCCGGGAAGTGTTTTTGGTTACCCCAAAAGGGGGGGGAAAACCTGGTTTCCCCTGGTGTACCCCCTGCTGCTCCAAGGATGCTGCCGTGGATCTTCGGGGAACCCCCCCCCCCAAATGGAGAATCAAACCCCCAAGAAACCCCGCTTCTGGCAGAGCCCTGGGCCATGGGTATCTGGTGGTTATTGTTGAAAAATTTTAATTGTTTTCTAATTTAAAGGCCAAAAACCTGCATGCTGCCCTGTTCTCCCCCCCCCCATGGTAACCTGGGTCCTCGGTTTTCTTAGTCGTCCCCCCATGTGTGTGGGGCTGTGCCTTGCTTTTTCTTTTGGGCCCTGTTGGGTAGGTAGGTGGCAGTGCTACATGTAGTGCAGTGGGGGCCGGGCAGGCAATGTTCCACCCCCTGACTGGGGTGGGTGCTGGCAAACCAATGTCCCCCTTGCAGTGCTGCCTTGGCTGTGGTGGAGGTTCCCTGGCTGGGGCAAGTGCTGTCGAGTCATTTCACCCTTGAGCCCTTTGCCCCCCGAGCATCCCTTTAAAACACATGAATTTGTGGGCTCCAAAAGGCGAGAACCCCAACATTGAAATGATCAGGTGCAGATCCCCGACTGGGGTTTCGGGCGATAGGGCCCTTTTATGGGCAGCCCCCATCTGCCCTTGCCCCTGCCCAAACAGGGTGTCCCTGATGCTCCCCTGTGCCTGTGTTAAATGGGTCCGGTATTGGTCTGGAAGCATGCATCCCTTGGGCTCCGGGCTCCTGGGGCTGCATGGCCGCCCATCTTTCCCCCCCATCCCCCTGTGAGGATGGCACTGTGCCACATTGTTTTGCCCCTGTAAGTCGGCTCATTTTTTATTGGTGGCCTATCTCCCTTGGGGGGTTTAAATGCCTGTTTACAAGGTTTCGCAGGCACTCACATTTAGGTGGCCACCCCCAGAAAGGCCCACAAGTTTTAATGCAGAAATGGGCTTTCTTATGGCCCCCCCTTCTTTTGGAATTTCAGCCCTAGTGGGTTTGCCTGGTCAAATCTCGCTTATTTTTTAAAAAGCCTTGAAGCCCTTTAGGTGATTGTGTAGCTGTGTTATTGTATGGCTTGCTCAGATGTGGGTTTTTTTGGGCCTGTTTTTTTGTTTGTTTACTCACTTCTATTATCCCCTTTTTTTATTTACTTGTTCTTTGTTAAGTGCCTGATTCTTTTCACACAAGTTTGGGGGTATTAAGTTCAAATAAAGAAAGGAAAGAATAATAGAATCATAGAATAGTGCATTGGAAAGGGGCCCAAAAGGCATATCCCCCCCCCCCCACCCTGTCTATGCAGGAATCAAATATGGACTATTGCCCGGTGGTTGTCCCATTTTTTTTGAACCCTCAAGTGTTGGAGCACTCAGCACCTTTGAGGGAATTGGGTTCCCTTGCCTGTACTCTGACCCACAAGTCCCGGATGCCCTACCATCAGCAGCCAATGGCCCGTCATTCATTGTGTACGCTGGGGTCCCCTTTTCTGGTGCAGGGGGGAACCCTCATCCCACCTTTTGTCTATGTGGGGAAATTTTAGTGGGCTAATGGCCAGGGGGGTGGAGGGAGGGGACTCGCAGCACCCGTGATGCCATGTGGAGGGTTGGGATGAAGAAAGTGAATTAATTGGTCCCCATCATTATCTGAATGTAAGGAAATTTCAACAAGTCTTTAAAATATGCAGTTTATGATAAGACATTGTTTTAAACTAATTTGAGAGATGTGTGGTAAAGAGAATGGGGATTTTTTTTTTCTTGTCATCAAATCTGGATAAAAGGGGTTATGTTGCAAGTGACAAAAGCTGGATATTTAGCAGCGGGGGGTGTCAATTTGGCCCCCAGGTTAAGCAACCTTAGAGACAAATGAATTTTCGTCAAGAACACCTACTGCTGTTGGGGCTGATTTTCTTTCCACGGCCTTTTTTGGAACATTAAGGCCTTTCGAGGATTTGATAGCTTCACCTGAAGCAAAAAAAGAAGAAGAGAGCAGAGTGCCAGCAGAAACACATGAACATTCTATCCAAAAGCTTCATGATTGCAGGAACGAGGCATTATGAAGCCCTTTTTGGGTGAATTTCGCTCAGCACCCACAGGGGCCACATTTTCAGTTCAGGCTGCCTTTACCTAGGCAGTAGCCCCTTGCCCGTGTGGTGAAGAAGAGGGAGGGAGGAACCCCTGTCCTGCCTCCTTGTTGGCTTCACCATGCTTTGTGCTCATCATGTTTGTCTATTTAGCACTTTCAGATTTGAAAAGCAAGCTTGGCCTTGAAGGATGCCAAAAGCTAGGAGCCTGAAACAAATCGTATGTGTTACAACGATTTATTTCCTATCCCTAAAGACACAAATCCTTGTAAGGCAGCTTACAAGTAAAATAATAGTGCCTTAATAAAATCACAATGAATGTGAAATGTAAGAATTAGGGGACGGGCACAAAATGAAAAACGACACATGTTTTGTCATGTCGTAAGGTTACGAAACATTTCGTAACACAATGAAACAGCAAATGTTTCATTAAAAAATGAAACAAAACATATTTCCCTCCTCTAGAATGAAACAATTCATGCTTGAGGAAATGGCAAGGGAGTTTCCCTCAAGCTCTCCCTATAAGCCCCCAAAATTTGGAAGGTTTTGGGCTCGGGGAAATCTGAGTTATGAAGCCCCAAAGGGGGGTTTCCGGGTAGTTAATTGAGGGAGTTGTGCTGCATATATGTCAGCAATTTAGGAATTGCCAGAACGTGTGCTGCACAATCTTTCAATTAACTACCGGACCCCCTTTGGAGCTTTATAACTCAGCTTCCTGAAGCTCAAACCTTTCCAAATTTCAGAGGGTCACCCAGAGACCTTTTGGTAGTGGGGCGGCTAAATGTTTTGTAAATAAATAAGTAAGTAAGTAAGTAAATTGCTTGATTAAAGTACCCTGCGAGTTTGGGGTGAAACATGGCTGGGCTCATTATTTTCAAGTGCATATTTTTAATTTGGACTCATCCTGTAAACCCCTAAAATTTGGAAAAGGTTTGGGGCTCGGGGAGACTGAGTTATTAAACATCAAAGGGTACCTAGGGAAAAAAATCTTTCTAATTGGAGTCAATCGGAAGGCAAGTGGCAGCAGTGCTATCACTTACTGATCAGCTTCTGATTCCAATAGAAAGTTTTTTTTTCCCTAGGGCACCCCCTTTGGAGCTTCACAACTCAGCTTCCTGATGCCCAAACCTTTCCAAACATCAGAGGGTTACCTAGAATACCTTGAGGAAGATACCCCTGCCACGTTGGTCTTTTTGGACCCAGGGGAGCAGAGTGTTTCATTTAATTTTGTTTTGCTTCATAACAAAACTAGAAACAAAACAAAACAAGATGATATTTTTCCATTTCATGCCCATCTCTAATAAGAATTCATGAAGAAGATCCTCCCCACAGGATCTCAGTCTCCTTTTGTCAGTTTTTGTAATAATCAAAACAATGTCTTATTCTTCAGCCAATCTACCCTGGAAAAAACCCACAAAGCACCTATAATCACTGGTATGCAAAGTCACTAAAAGAGAAGGAGAGAAATCAATTTGATGTAATACATTTGCAGATTTTCCTTCACTCCAGTGTGTGGTGCTTTGCAACATACCCTTAGCAAGTATCTTACTCTCTCAGGGCGTTTATACACGACCCCTAAGCTCCGCTGCAAACGGCTGCAAGCTCCGGAGCTTAAAAATGTTTCCCCACCAGCTCTGGAGTTTGCAGACAATTAAGTGCGACCCTGCCCACCTAAGGGCGACCCAGCACACTTTTCTTGTACCTGCTCTTGGGAGGTGAAAATATTTGATGCAGATGTGCTGGGCTCTCCTCGCTTCTTTTTGTTTTTGTTTTTTTGCCTCCCGCCCCTTTAAGAGGAACCAGGAAGTGACCGGGGCTCCCCCCGGCAGCGTCCACCAACACCGGGAGGTAAGGCTTTATTCTTTTGTCCCTTTTTTTCTCCCTCCCCTCACGCAGCCGGCAGCCAGGAAGTACGGACGGGTGGAGATGCACGAAGAGCGACAAACCCCCAAGATCTCTGGTCCGAATTTAAGGGGCCAGCGGATCTTAGGGGTCGTGTAAAAAGGCCCTCAGTGAAAGATCAATGACTGCATGATTAATGGAGTTTAAAGGTTATGGACCTCTGAAAATAATGGGAACTGGGGAAGGAATGCTATTCTGAACATTTGGCCAAGGCATGAGTCTTATTTGTCTAGCCAGACTTTAGAGGGAAGCATTCCTTGAGCAAAAAGGGGTTTTGTAAAAGCACCCCTATCCAAGAGGCACTAGTGTATATTCCAGAGCACTAGCATCCAAAATAAAATACTATAATGCTAAATGCATTGCTCATTGCTATATAATAATAAGAAAAGCAACATTGCCACAATAAACCCATATGAGACACTTCCATAGGGTTAGCACCCTACTTTCTTTTTGCCAGAACAAGCGCCAGCTGGCAGCTACTCTTAAGTATGCTGAAACTGCAGACATAAAATGATCAGTTATGAACAGACAGTTGCACTTTTTGTCTATGGTTAATTTTGCCCATGGTAGATAATATGTTTTAGCTAAAGAAATGATCTAGGTTCCAACTCCAGAGGAAAGGACACTGCATTTGCAGGGATACCACCTGTTCCTGGAGTCCCTTCACTGACATATTATAGTCCATTCAAGAGTAATGCACTAAAATAGCTATAAGCAAGATGGAAGGACAAAATATATTCCCTGTAGAGTCAATATTGCAGACTGTATGTCAAGTGTTCTTGTTTTTTTTACCAGCTAAATGTATAGAAGGAAGTGAAATGACTATTGTTTATCTCTGAATGGAGTGGAGCCTTGATTAACTATAAACTCCAGCATTTGATGTTCCCTCAAAACCTATGCTAAAGTCTTTCCATAGCTCTGTAAAGTTTTATAGCATAACCATGGCATTTTGTAATACCACCCAAACTGTGTAACTGACAGATCAAAGCAGGGGTCCGAGTTAATGACAGCAAATCCAACTGTGATCTCCAACAATGTTCTTTTAACTCAAAGCTTACGTCAAGATTTTGTAGTAGGCTTGTAAGACAAACCTCAGCTTCTTTAATGTACTCACAATGAGTAACTAGTACTCAGTATAGGATCTTACTGATGACCCAGAATCTAGTTATTTTCATGCAAAACCTATTTGGAAGTTTTGTAGTGGCTTTGTAGTGTTTCATAGTAGGCAGAGAAAGCAAGCTCTCTACCATGCTGAGAATATTAGCTAGTGGCAATGCTCACTAATTTAGTTCATTTTTAAAGAAATTTTTGAAATTTTGGAAAAAGTTTTTAATAAGACGAAAAAATAAATAGCACTTCCTCTTTAGAGACAATTTATAAAATATAGTTTTCAAATTTGAAAAAACTGTCTCAAACAGCAAATTGTCATCATTCTAATTAATATCAAATTTATTTCCAACTGCATGAAAGGAACAAGTGTTAACCCTTCCTGAAGTGTAGTATGACAAAAAGTAGCCCTTTTTTTTGTACTTTAGCAAAAGTTATACATCTTCCCGAAATTTTTTTTTACATATCTGGTTTTATTTTTTATGACTTTTGCATTTTTGACATTTCCCAATATTTCGTTTTCCCCAGTCGTAACG
>JAWVWN010003652.1:0-39863 GCA_037367305.1 Phrynocephalus vlangalii | reverse complement strand
CCAATGGAAAAAAAAAAATCCCTTTAGTAGACTAAAAAAAACACCCAACAAAATTCACAATATCTATTTCCAATCCAGCTAAAAAAACCCTTTTTAATATTTTAAATAAAAAAAAATTTTTATTTAAAGAAAAAGGTTAATTTTAAACATGAAGCTGGAATCTGTGCTGGAAAAAGTCTTTTGTCGGGGCCGGGGGAAAAGAATTTGTAATTTATTAATTAAAGATGCTATTTATGCAACCCAAAAATTTCACGGGACAGTTTCCCTGTATCAGGAAGAAAATTTTGAAAAAAAATGAAGTAATACATTTCGGGGGTGGGGTAACTTAATATATAAAAAACCTCTAAAGGTTTTTTAAAAAAAAAAGGGATAAAATTTTTGTCCAAAAAAATAAATGATGTTTAATATTGAAAAATTCTGAAAAGAAGCTTTTTTATCTAAACGGGATCTTACCTTTTCTTCCCACCGACGTGATAAGAGATGTGGTTAGCTTTTGAGGGGGTTTTTGCAGCATTGTCATGTTTTCCCCTTTTTCATACTAATCCGGCGCTTTTTCCATCAAAGGGGGGGGGGAGGCCCCAGTTTTTTGAAGGGAAAGGTTAAAACCCTTCAGAACAACTTTTTTTGTTTCTGAAATGTTTTCAAGATTTTTAAACAGTGGGAAAATTGCTCCTTCCTCTTTCCAAGTTCTGCGCTTGGAAAATAAAAGACCTGTAACAATAAGGTTCCCCTAAAAAAATTAATTGAATGACTTACATTGTTCACTTACACTGAACTATTTTGGGCCCCCATCACAAAGTCACTTGGGTGTTCACCATATTGAACAAGGGGGTTGTTATCTGCAAATTCACCCTCTGTTGGCCCTCATGTATGGAGTAGTTCAGTCCCTGTAAACCTCCCACAAAGATCTTTATAACCCACCATTAACTTCCCCCCAAACTGTGAGACTTTCCTTTTAACCAAACCCCCCAACATCCGTTGTTTCCCCAGTTACAAACCCCTAAATCATAACTGGTCAGAAAACCCACGGGGGTTGCACTTTAAATTTTGTTGGATGGAGAAAAGGGTTGATGATGGCAGGGGCCCGGGTCTGGTGGCTGCAGTCTCAAATTTCCCCTACTAACAAAAAACAAAGCCATGAGACCCCCACCTCCAACTCATGAAGTGGGTTAGACCCATCCCCCTTTTTGGGGAAACCCTTTAATTTTTCATTTTAACAGGGTCTGGAATCCCCCCCCAGGGCCTGAGTAAACGAGGTTCCCCCTTTCTTGTTTCCCCAAAAAATTGCTCTAAACCCGGGAAAGGGAATTTCCAAAACCCCAAAAAAGTGAAAAGGGGTCCATGATTTAAATAATATATCAAACCCATATGCACAGATAAAACCCCTCTGAGAGGGCCCCCTGACCTCACGCACACAATGAAGTGAACAGCACAAGCCCAATACTAAGATGAGGAAAGAGCTTGTCTCTGTCTAAACCTGCACAAACACACCGGGAAGAGCACTTTTTGGTTATGACAAGGAGAGGGGAACTAAAATTAACTTTATCTCAGGAGACTTTAACTCAGGTAGTTGTGATAGCAAGCAGGTAAGGTATATAATTGGTGTCGAGGGGGGGTTTTGAAACCCAATGTTTATATGCTGCCCAGTAAATTTCTTTAGGCCCCAGGGGAGCATAGCATTTCATTTCATTTTGAAACAAAAAACAACCTGAAAAATTTCTTTTTGTAATGAAATGACAAAAAAAATTACTCAAAAAAATGAAACGAAATGCTATTTTCAATTTCAGGGCCCTTTCCGTAGCGGGACTCCGGGGCTCCTCAGCAGATCCCTTAACTACTGAGTTATTTGCAGACTGGGCTAACTATCTTTTATTCTCCCAGGCAAAGCTAGGGGGGGGTGGGGGAAGTGAAAGCTCTCTGCTGTCTCAGAAGTTTTTGGCATGAACTGATTCATTAAATGAAAGGGAGGTAAAGGTTCCCAGTTAAATCCAGTTTTTTTTTTACTATGGAGGCTGGGGGCCTTTCTCCATTTTTAACCCAATTTTCCTTAGTCCTATGTCGGGCATGACTAAACATGAAAAGTGTTGGAATGCTGTTCCCTTTCCCCCCCACTGAAGTGATACCTATTTATCAGCTCAATTTTTTAAATGTTTTTGAAAGGGGGTGGGTTGGCAGGAGCTGGAATGAGAAATCGAAGCTAATCGCATCACATAGATTCAAGCTGCAGAGCTTTCGATCAACAAGCCCAGTGGCTCAGTGGCTTAATTTGCTGCAGCACCCACATCATGTAGGTGACATTCAATGGATCTTGGAATTGCATGGGAATTTTATCTGCTGGTGTGAAAGAGCAGGAAAGTATGAGAGAACTAGCAGGATCGGAGGAGGTCTGGAAAAAGGATTTTGGCCCTTACCTTCCCTGCTATGGCCCTGAGAGGACCTAGTGGCTGAGCTGTTTATTGTATGGAGGTAATTTTGCATTATATATAAGTTGCTGGCTGGGGGATAGTTTCAGGGGTTTGGGGGTTTCGGGCCCTATAGAGCCAAAAGTTGGAAGTTAATTCTTCCCTGTGCCTCCTAAAAATAAAGTGAGCCTGTACGGCCTTGGCTCCCCCAGAAGAAGGGAAGGGCAAACAACCCTGAGTCTTCTCTACCCTGGAAACCCCTGTTAAGGGTCATCATCATAAGTGTCATAAGTGTTTGGCTCAGGAAATTGGGGTTCAAACCCTGCATGATCATGAAAACTCAGTGGAAAGTGGTGGCCTTGTACCCCTCAAATATCCCCCAAACAGGTTGGGGCCACTAGAGGAAAAAAGCCAATAGTTCAGATTGGACCCTTTACAAGCCTATTTCTGACTTTATGCTTTGGTCTTGAGACCATTGTCCTCCGCCTTTTCCCTATTCTGGGGAAAAACTTGTCATTTTTCAGTTTCTGGCTTTCCACAAAAGACTGCATAATATATAACCAAACAAAACAAACAAAACACAGTTTATTTTTTTTATATTGAATTTCTATAGCACCCATCTAGATGCAAGGCTACTCTGAGGGGTTTCAAAACAATGAACTTTAAAACACAGCTGACCTGAAAACAATTATCAAGAACAAAAAAAAAAAAAAAGGGTCTTAAGTCTTCAGAGAGCTCTCTGACCCTCATTCTAATGGCGTTGGGCACTGCAGTCCGGGGTGTTTCTCTGTTCCCAGAATTGCTTTTCAGCCAGGTGGAGGGCTCCTTTTAAAATGAAAAGAAAGTCATTTTCCCCAAGTCCCCTGCTTCCTGTAGTCCCTGAAGATCTGTTCTGGTGTGGTGGGAGAACCTCTGGAGCAATGGCAGAAGTGCTAAGGGCAGAAGGGGCATGTTGTTGGGGAAAATTTCCCCAGGGCCCCTTCTGTTAATAAAAACCAACACACTTCCGGGAAAAAGGAAAGTCACATAATTTGGGGGGCATTATTCAACATAGCCCCGAAAAGTTCAGTCACAACTGAGGCTGTTGCCATTCCATAATACCTGCAGCATGTGTGTTTAAAGTATACCATTTAAAAGCAATTTTTTTCTTTGCAATGCATTGGTAGGCATTATTTTTTCATCATCTTAATGCTTGTTTGGTCCAATGCCACCCATCACCGCAAAAGGCAATGTCGTTCTCGGGCCCTCTCCAAAAACCAGTGAAAAAAAATTCCTGGGTTTTTTGAAAGCAGGGGCTACATGCATGGAAGGTAGACACAAAAAGAGAGCAGGTATAGCCAAAAACAAAACTTTTTGGGCCAAAAAGTTTTTCCAAAATTTTTGACATTTCTCCAGTAAGCACAGAATGGGCCCCCGATTTCAAAAATTTTCTTTTCGGATTGGCAAAAAAATACCACATTCTCAGTAAATTTAAATCTTAAAGATTGAATGCCTCTTATTCATTGATACAAGTGGAAACTTACTGGAAACAGATTGTTTTTCTTTCCCTGACAGGGAGGTAAAACCTGCTTTTGTCACTGACGGGGGGAAAAAAAAATGGGCTTTCCTCAAAAGGGTTTTCCCCTTTGGGGTGAAGAAAAGGGCATTGGCGCCCAACCGAAATGGGTCCCTTTTGAGGGAACCCAAACAGTATGGCAGAAGGGGGGTTTTAGGGGTTTCCCCCGATGTTAGGAATTTTCCACTTTAAAATGTCCCCGGGTTGGGAAATTTTTCATGGGAAACCCTTTAATTGGGACCCCTTCAGAAAAAAACCCTTGGTGTTTGGGGGAATTTAGTGGTTTCCCAAAACAATCCCTTTCTCCATCTCTTTTTTTAATTTTCCCCCCCTTTGGTTTTATTTTTCAAGCCCGGCCCTTTTTTGCTAAAACCGGGGATTAAACAATTTAAAAGGGGTTCCAAAATGGAAAAATGGAATGGGGATCAGTTTTTGGAAATTAATTTTGGTTTTTGCCGTCCCCAGGAAGGGGCTTTTTGGGAAATCTGGAAAAAGGGTTTACAGCCCAATAAAGGGGTCTTCAGGATTCCCTTAGTCTCCTAATCACCAAGGGCCCGGGGAATGGGGGCTTAGCCCTTAAATTTAGGTAATTTGGGGGCTTCTACTTTAAATGGGCAAAGTTTAAAAGGCCCCCCCCCCTTCCAAAAAAATTAAACCCAAAATTTTATTCAAAAAAAAATTTTTAATTTTGTTTTAAAAAAAAGCCCGATTTGGAAATAATTGAAAAGGTTAAATTTCCCCCAAAAAATATTAATTTTGGTAAAGATCTAGGAGAATAGAGATAAACGTGATCTCTGAGGATAAATCTATTAGGACAAGATTTGAAAATCATTGTAATATTGATTTGTTGAAAATTGAGATGTTTTGGACAGAATATTTATTCTTAATCACACCGGCATAAACCTACTCCCCCAGACAAAATGTTCCCGTTCGGAGATGCACAGGTTTGTATCCAAAATGCTTCCTCTAAGTTTTGGGTAAAGTATTCCAATACACAATTTCTCTCTTCGGTCACACATGGGCGTAGATTCTTTTATGGTAAGACCACAAAGCATCGTATACTTTTCCATCTGAAAAATAAATACACATAATCTCAGATATTTCCCATGGTATGGATGTTCATTAGAACAAGCATTCTTCTCTCTGCTTCAAAAAACCTGTGCCTTACGTTTGAAGCAGGTTTTTAATTCATTTAGCAAGGATGGGGTATCAAGTAGTAGAACTTGCTGGTCACGTCGGTATTAAGTCTCGCCCCTGACTTGGCCGTGGCGCTGCTTCCTTTTTTAAAAACCAATTTACTCAAACTTGACCCAAACTCAGAACCACCCTATTGCGTTCTCTCTTCTATTGGGGGGGAGGGGGAGCTTATTTTTTAATAGGGACTCAGCTTGGGGCTTGGTACAGACTCAGACATGAGCCTCGGACCCATAAGACTAACCAACATCCCTGCTTTTTAGTCCTAGCTTAGTCATGGATTATCCAAGTTTGCTAGAGACAGAGAATTTCAGAGCCCCCTGGCTAAACCAACCAAACCAAAAAACAAGACACCACTTGTTCTGTTCCTTGTTACTGCCCATGCTAAGTGAAGAACTGGATCAGGCTGTCCTCTAAAGGTACACTTCCACCTCAGTGGATGGTGGGCGCTTCTCTTGTAGGATATCTGTAAATAGCAGATGTAGCTGCAACACAGCATTTAATGATGGGGGCCTTCTTACCTCTTCCCAGGTTCTGGAAAAAAACTATTCAAATGAGAAATTTATTTTAATGAAGTAATTTAAGTAATAAGCCACCATCCCCTGTCCATGATGGCAGGGGACCAGCATGGAGATGCATCATTCTCTCCCAATCCAACCATGATAAAAATGTCTTCTGATCCAACCATTTCTGAATAGTAGCTGCTCTGTCCTTTCTTCCATCAGCTGGAAGCATACTCTCCTTTTGAATGGAAAAGGAAAAGCGTATTTGGGGAAACCTGAGCCAAAATGGCAAGGGCCCCAGGCATCCGCAGACAACGGGGAAGGGAATTCAGTTTCCATTATAGGTTGGCACATTTTCCTTACCTTATATGCACAAATTCCCATTGTGCTTTACTCCCAATGTTTCATCTTCCGGTTATATCTCTGTAGAGAAAAACACTTGGTCCACCTGAACACTGCACATAGAATCATGAGATCACTGCCGGCAAAGGAGAATGGGATTGCCACGAGAATCCAGTTAGTAAGGTATGAAGGAGGAAGATCTGGTGATTGGCTCGGCTGGTGGGGAAAGAAGAAAGAGAGGAAAGCATTATTGCTTGGAGTCACAGGACTCATCCCAAGATAGCCAAGAGATTCATTCAGTAAAATCTTATATCGTAAACTTTTCTGATGCATGCAAATACTTCTATTGCTGAGCAGAGTCATCTTTTAGTTTTGCACAGAATACCCAGACGGCGTAACGTTTTGCCTAAATTTTGTTTTTAATCTCAACTGGCATATCTGTACAACCACTGTAATCAGTGGAAGCTATCAATTCAACACTCCATCTGATTCAACGGATCGCTTTTGCTGGGGCCATTAATTGGATTGAGGTTGGATCCTTTCTGCCTATAGATGGGATCCCTATGTGAAAGGCTGTATGTTATTTGCTCTCAAACTTTCCAACCACTTAACTTAGGAACTTTCATTTCCTTCCATATCATTCACTCAGGATCAGATGGCATTAATCTGACTCCGACAGGCAAAAGCCAAGCAAAAAACACCCAAAAATGTGTGTGCTCTGTTATATCCCACCCCATAGTGCTTAAAGATGTTTCTGGGCAGTTTGTGATTTAATCCGCAGGCTTCACATTGCTGCTGACTGGACTCCGTGAGCTGGGTACTCATTTACAAACCTTGGAAGAAATAAAAAAATAAAAAGTTGGAGGTGCGTGAACCTGCAATTGAACACAAAGTCATGATCACAGTGTGCTCACAGTTTTAACCACTGCTGCCACGGGGAGGCTCTTGCATCCAATAGTTCCCAAAACCCTCATTTCCAAGATAATGGTGGCATGTGGGAAGGGCAGGTATTCTAAGGCACACCTTCATGGCTGGTGCTGACCCATATTATTGTCAGGGCAGATCACCAGCCCCCAACCGCTGTGGCTTTTAAAACTTGAAGAAATGTTGGCCATTCAGCAGATACTGAACTGCAGGGATGTGGTTGAAAGCGGATCAATAGTTATAATCCAGAAACAGCCGGGGAGGTCCTTTGTTCACCTCTATGGACAAAGAGGGAGAGCTGGCACAGGGCAGTCACATGTTAATTTTAACTTCTAATTTCTAAAGTCTGAGGAGGTTCACTCAGGTGTGTTGGGATAAGAGGGCTGCCTTGCACACTTTAGATGAAACTTTCCGCATCTGGATTGCAAGATTTTAGCTAAAACTGTTACACTACCATTTTGAAGTATATAGACACGATGTACAGTTTAGTCCATTGAAAGAGAAAATGCAAGTGTATGTAAGAATTGAGGTCTCTCTTTAACACTTTTAATCCACAATCGACTTGTAGACGTATTTGCCTCCTTTCTCAAGGATGCACGGGAAGAGAAAGAACAAGATTGTAAGTAGGATGCAGCCTACTTGTGGCGTGCACTGTACTGTCACAAAACACAGATATTTTTTCCTGCCTATTCCATTTGACAGCCTCCCTCCAACATCCTACAAAACAGGGTGTGGGGTGGTGGTGACCGTAAAACCATCAACCCACTCAAAGCGAGAACAAAACAAGACAACATGTTTACAGCGTGGGAAAATGTTGTCCATAGGCAGCACAGAAAGGAAAGCAAGTCCATGTTAATATATAAGCAAAGCTATCCTCCCCTAGAAGATTGTAATAGGAGGAGGATCCTCTCCCTCCATTAAGAACTTGGGTACCCTATCCTCAGGGATTCTGGCATTTATAATCAAAAAATCCCACCCTTTGCATCATCTGCATTCAGCAACTTTCACTCACATCTCGTGACAATATGGCTTATTCATCTTCTGCGCTGGGAGCACTCAGTCTAGAATCTGTCTCACTGATACCTATTTTTTGTCTCTTTCCCCCCCCCACCACCTGCATCTGGTTCTTGTAGTAGTCCTGGTTGTAAGCTGGAGATCACACATCTCAATTCTGGTTTGTAGCCTGTGGATGACTTTTCCTCCCGGAATCTGTCAATCCTTTTGCAAGGCTTCCAGGCCAAATGCCAATCACAAATCTGTGGCAGAGTGTACCACAGGACTAACATACACACTGGGTAAAAAATATTTTTTGTCTGTTCTCCACTCTCCCACACCTTCAATTAGAGTGAATGTACCTAGTTGCTGTTTTATTTGTAAGCCAGGAGAGAGCGTCCCTCTATCAATTGTTACTCATGCCCTGCATAATTTTGTACGTCTCAATTATATCCCCCCGCAGGGCCTTTTTCCAGACTAAAGCGCTCTCAATATGCTGTAGCCTTTCCTCTATAAGGAAGGACCCCAGCACCACTGCTTAATTCCTAGTTTCAGTCTTTTAATTTCGCTGGCTGTAGTCTCCACTGAGATATTAAGTTTGAACCAAGGTATGTGAAAAATCTCTAGGTTCCACTAATTTCTTCACTGTCTGTGTAAAGTAGTATCATAGGTGATTTCTACTGGTCGCAAATTTATTAGTTGCCTAGGGTCTCCTCAAAATATAGAAAATTGCTTCCTCTGTGTGTCCTGCAAGGGCGGGAAGCATAAGTTTTAGCATTTTTTTTTTTAAAGGATGGGTCCGGAGACCGCAGGATGGCCTACTCCTGGCCCATCTACAATTCTATTTCTACCTTTGGCCCAGGACATGTATCGTTGTCCCATGCCAGAATGGTGTTAAGAAGACCAGCTCACCCATGATAGGTAATGTAACCCAACTAATGGATTGACAACAAGTTTTGGACCTAGTCTTAAATCGACAGCCTCAATAATATGCCCACTACAAACAGGGTGCAAAAGCCTGTTACCTAGAGTTACCCTAGAGAGAATGGAACCAAAAAAATATATTCCTGTACGTTCCGGATCTTACATCTGTACGCTTTACTTGGTTACTTATTGCAGGAGTCAACATAAGGGAGCTTTCCAGATGTTATACATTGCACCACCAGCTATTTCTCCACACACCATGGTTATGCTGACTAGGGGCTGATGGGAGATGGAACTGAGCAAACATTGGAGGAACCTTTCTTGGCCCAACCTGCCGCAGAAGTAAAAGAGGGTAAATCTTATAGGATAAGAGAATTGGCTTATCTCACGAAATAACAAGCGTTAACGCCATCACCTTGGAATATTTTGCAAATTATCTATGAATACCCCAGTGTATATCTTTGGTGTGGAATAATCTCACAATAACATTGTCATTCAGTGGATTTGTGGACTGAACAAGCTTTGGAAAACTATACTATAAACCATAAATGCAAGGGGCTGCCTGAACAAAACAGGGATATATACAGTAGAATTTTTTCTATGAAGCATTATCTTACTAAATATCCGCTTTCAGCAGACATGGAGAGACGTTTTCCTGAGTGTCCTGCATGAATATATTAGTTCACTATCATGGAATCAGTAAAGCAGAAAATTAGATTCTTGATTTGTTAGAATAACTAAAAACCAGTGCAGTTAGAATCTCTTCTTCCCTGAGCAGAAATAATTTAAAAATTAAGTAATTGACTGTATTAATAAATGCTTCCCTAATCCTTTAAAAAGAAAAGATACATTTCTGAAGACTACTTGCCCACCTCACCAGAAAGGGGGGGGGGGTGGTTTCAAGGCCAAGGCCACCAGGCTACCCTTTTCCTACAAGTTACACTGGGGAATCAAACTTCCAACTCTTAGCAGTAACTATCCAGCAGATGTGGGCTTGTGCAGTGTGCTCGTAGGTTATATTTAATATGTTTTTTTAATTCTTTTTTATTGAATAAAAAGTCTCATGTATGTGGTGTAAGCTTGGAAACCTTTAAATTTAAAATTAAAATTAGCATTTCTGAATCTGCTTTTAAAACTGAATTTTGAAGCAAAGTATGCAATCATTAACTGATTGTTACAGAACAACTAGCAGTTTATAAGTAAATAATAGTATAACGCAATGCTACAAAAAGCTTTCCATATGGCCTCCTAAAGGCCTGCCCTGGCATTATTTTTCCACCATCACATTGAAGCTTTACAAGACAGACATGCATTCCATACAGTGCAAATTATGCCGCCTGTGACCTCTTGGTAATGGGGTGTCTTTAAAAAATTGTAAATAAATAAATAATAAATAAATAAATATAATAAATAAATAAACAAATAATAAATAAATAAAATAAATAAATAAATAAATTAAATAAATTAAATAATATCTGCAGGGAAGGGCATTGGCATTTGGAAGACTTCCTCACAAGCAGTTCTCAACAATGGAACCAGTTACCGACACAAGTGCTCCAACATAAGAGGGCATTCATGAGGAAAATTGGACAACGTAACTAGTAAAGATGCTTTGGTGTGTGTTCCTGCATTGAGCAGGGATTGGATACTGAGTAGCCTTTTATTCTCTTCCGGCTCATTTATTCTATGATTCATTAAACCAATAAAATCTACAGAAGCACGAGCCTTTAGGTTATATGGAACCCAAAACAAAATACCCTGCAACTGATGACATCTTCAGCACTTACATGGCATTATCTTCAGAGAGACAGGATGTCGGGGCGATTGGGATCATCCACCATGTTCTATAAATATATCTGAATATTTCTAGTCTTGGGCCATAAACTCGATAGGTATGCTCCTACCCTTATCCATCTTGGGAAAAATTTGTATATGCTACTAAATGTGATAACAGATACACCACGTGTGATGTGATGCACATAAACATTTGCACAGAACTTGATCAATACATCACACTGTTAGAAGAAAAAGGATACGTACCTATTTCTGTTTTGTAAAAACTTGATGATCAGTTACAAGTAGCTCTGATCTTGTGACCTCCTCAGCATCCTGGAAGGGGGGGGGGGGACTTATTTGAAACTCCTCAGTTCAGCTAGCAACTAATGAGTTATTAATCCAAAGTGAGTTTTTAATCAGCTAAAATATATATTTTTAAATAAACTGGTCAATCATTAAAATTTGTGATTTTCCATTGGAAATGAAACACCTACTAAAGATACAGCCGTTGATCATTTTTCTAGTGGGATCTGTGAGATCCAAGATTTCCGCAGATGGAAAAAGTTATCTCTGAGACGCAGCTCTATGATTCTTAGGACAACACAGCTAATGACCTTAGTTGCTTGGAACCCCCACAATATCCTGCTTATAGCGTTGGAAATGGTCACAGCATTCTTCAGCATTTTGGCCTGAAATCTTAATGCTTAGCATAGTAAGTCACTTTCAACACTAGAGTAGGCCCAATGAATTTATGTGGATCATTGAGCGAACTCCTCCAAACATTCACTAATCCAAAGAGACCCTTTTTCTAATGCTGTTTACATATGCTAAGGGTCTGGCCTGACTAGAACATGGCATGGGTGACCACCAGGGAATACCAAGGTGCTGTCAGTGCCTGGGAGTTGGAACTTGAAGCCACTCCAGTATTCTGCCAAGGAAAACTCCATGGACATGAGATCATGAAGAGCCGGTCACGACTGTAAAAAACACAAAAACAACAATACAAATGCTATGCAACAGAATTTCAAGTTTCTAGGTTTAGGCAGGGCACATTAGGGAATCTACAGATGTTACAAGCGGCTGTGATTAGAGTTGACAAGCCACATTAATGTTCAGCGAGAAATAATTCCATGGCAGACTTTCAGTTCCTGAAATCTCTTAGTTAAGTAATGGACACCACTTCAAAACAAAACAAGTTCATTTACAAATTATGTGAATTTAAAAATATCTTCTTGGGCAATTCAGACACTCTGAACACTTTAAGGGATGATTTCCTATTGATTACATTATCCATATGCCTGTATCTAACTGGATCATCTTGTCCTCTATTCTGGCCTATGAGTGGATACATTTTCCTAAGATTCTTAGGTAGGAAAGAAACTGTTTTACTACAAATTAGGAAGAAGGTTTTATACTGTGTATTCTTGCTGTCTTTTTTTATATATTTAATATAACAGTTATATTATAGCTAGTATAATATGTGAAAATGACAGATCGCAGTGTTAAGGAAATTATGGATGATAGGACATAGAGTCATTTTTTCTGAGTCTTCATATTAGCATGCCACATTTTCACTCTGCTGTAGCTTTATCCAAGGAATGTGTTACTTAGTGAAAACGTAATCTCTGGGAAGCTTGGACTATGATGCTTACTGAGACATTCAGATCACAGGGATGGGACAGCCAAGGAATCTTATCAAGGAAACAGAGAGAAGATTTTCCATTATTCTAGTATTCATGCCTGGCTTCCGCTTTGCACCCCAGACCTAAAATAAACAGCGACACGTCATATTGGTTATAATTAGACCACAACTTTATTAAATCAATTTAATCAAAAGACCTAAATTAATAAAGGTGGGCCTTCCGGGCCTTCAGCCCATAGGAGCCGCCCCTTGCTGTGAGATGATTCCTCATTAAGATAGAGTTTAGGATTACAGTGGTACCTGGTATTAAAGGAATTTGTTTGTTCCAAATGAAATTCTGTTAAGCAAATGTTTCCTTTGTCCAAATTTCCCATAGGAATGCATTGTAACTGTATTAACCCCTAATCGCATCCTTTTTTCTGTTGTACGATTTTCCCATGGGCACGATTCTGTTAATGATTTCCCCCATCTCCAGAATTTTTTTCCTTTAGCGGATTTTCTGTTAGCATACCACTTGTTATTCGGGGTCCACATGTATTTAGAATCAGCCAAGGATTTCAGTAAAGAGTTTTGGAATGATTACTTAGAAAATATTTGTGGTTTCTACAGGAAAATATGCTTACATATTTGAGTCTATTTTAATTTGTCATCCTGTTTAGAAATGAAACTTCATTATATTTCTACTTTGCCTTGAAGAAATTATGTTGGTAAGTCTGGGTATGTTAAAAGGACCAGAATTCGCATTGTGATTGAAGCAATTGATTTCTCAGCGGAAAGCTGGAAATTTACTAATGAATACACAGGTTAGAAGTGCGGTTTCTGAGCACTCAGGTATTATTGAGTATACCAAAAAGAGCTTGGTAATAGTCCAGGTGGTGTTGTTGTTCTTCTTGTTGTTGTTGTTGTTGTCGTTGTTGGTGTTGTTGTTGTCTTGGAGGACTTCAGTGGAATGTGGCTGGAGCATTCGTGGAGCTGAAACTAAACTTACACTTTTTCCAAACTTAGCCAGAGTCTGCAAATTCTTTTACATTTTACCCCACCTTACCTTTCACTGTAAGTCTTATAGTATATGTGCTGTTGTATTTCTTTTGTGCGTGTAAGGAATGACGCTCACAAAAGTATATTTCCAGTTATCTTCAGCTTTTAAAACTCTTTGATGTACCATTCTTCCTCACTTTTGGTTCACAAATCCTGACACAGTTCTGTTATTCAATATATGAGGTTTGAATATATTCAGCACATTTCTCATTCCTATTTGGTGTAAGTGAACAATCAGACATTACTGTGAAATTAGCTTTCTCGGGAAATCTTTGTGTCTTAAAGACCACTCCAGAAATGTTCAATCATCTGATGGATCATAAGTAACACAAACTTTTTAGAAGCACCCGAGTCGCAACTGTGAGATCGGTATACTGATATCAAAATAATCTGCATATATGGCTAGGAAACAGGATTTATGGAACAGATTATTACACGAATCTCTTCGCCAACAAGCCGATCACACACTTAGCCATAAGCTGCTCTAAGGATGTAGCCCACTAACTAGCCTGACAGTAATTAACAGAGTATTCTTTTCGCATGATCAACAATTCCAGGATTTTATCCACCTTCGGTAATGCAGCACTTGCTAAAGTACCTCTCTTTTAAATAATCACATAAAGGGTTTTAAAGAATACCTTGTACATGTTTACATTGAGAGTGTTCGCTCTATGATGTATGTCACATTTAAAGGCCGGAGTATGATCTTCACCTATTACAGCTTATTCCAGTTATTACATGATTTGCATTGAAAACAGCTTTTTTTGTTTTTCTGGAGGCCTTTCAGGAAAACATGCATAACGCTGACGGACTGTGTTTCCATGACTGGTGGTGGAAAACAGTGGAAGAAATGTGTTAGGTGGCCTTAAATGATATTTAGTCAGAATTAATTCTCTACAGCCCTAGAACACTATCGTACCTTTCTCACCATATCTAAATTCTGTTGATACCTTCTTAACAAAATCAGGCATTTTATACCATCAGAGAAGATGCAGTCCATCAAAATTTGTCCAGGGCAATATTGGTACCTTGACTTACGAAAAAAAAAATTTAATCCGTTCCGAATATTATGCTCTTAAGTCGAACTACTCTTAAGTGGGGTTACCTATCTAAAAAATTGAAAATCTCAGTTAAAATATGAAAAAAGATAAAATATATTTTGTAAGTCGGAGTTCATATCTTAAATTTGTAGGTGGCAGTTAAAACACCAACAGTTTTCTTTTTTCTTTTTTTTTTTTTTTTTTTTTTTTTTTTTTTCTTTTTTTTTTTTTTTCTGCTCTTAAGTCAAATTGCTTTTAAAATAGAAGCTGCTCTTAAGTCGGGGGTACCAGTGTATTTAACAACTGCTATATGAATAACTGAAAAACCAAGGTACAAAAAAACCCCAACCCAATTTATAAATACTACAAAAAAAAGCTTGAAAACGTACTCTTCTGAAACTGTATAATGCTATAATCCCCCAACTAACATGGCTACTATCCACTGGAACTGGGCAGAATCTGTGAGAAGTACTAATATCTCTTGGGCCACTTTGGGCTAAGTCACTTCTGTCGGTTCTGAGGGTCCAAAATTTTTATTAGTAATTGGAAAAAAATATATCCCATCTCACCACCCCCCACCCCATATTTATTTAGAGATGGGCAAAACCAGGAATATATGACGTTTCGAAGTTGTCGTTTGTCGGGACGGGGTCCATTTCGGGAGTTTCGTTTGACGTGGGAAATTTTTTCAAAAATTTGTCGTTTCGTTGTCATTTGTATTTTTTCGTTTGTGTATGGGGTTGGGGTTGGGGTAAGTGGGCTCTGGGAGGCATCCTCTCTGGGGGCCTCTGGACGTCTGCCACTAACGAAGGGAAAGGAAAGCATTTTCGCGTAGCCGCCGCGTACCATACATTTACTTTTAGGTTAGGGTTGGTGGGTAAGTGGCAGGTTAGGGTTAGGGTTTGTGGGCTTTTTATTGCCCTCTGGCACCTCAGAAGTCTCAGTTCAAAACCTGGACCATGGATTGGTGGTTGGAGTCCATAAATTTGCATGGGTCCCATCCCATTGCCAGGCCCATCATTGCGCAGGTGTAAAAATAAAAAATAAAATAAAAATCAAAAAAAAAATCAATGGAGATGTTTTATTGCTAGAAAAATCCCACTGTGTACTTTAAAAAACAGGCATTTTATAAATACCTATTTTCAATGTTTCTGTGGTGCTTGGTGGGGGGTTTTTTTTGGACCACGTTTTTAAAATAAATATTGCGGTCCACCATTTTGGATCCCCCCCGCCCACCGAATTGGCAAAATGGTGACGACAGGATGCCCCCCCCCGCCTGGTACCAGCAGCCCTGGACAGGAGAGGGGGGGAGGCCCGGGGACACACACCCCTAGAAACCACCCCTCCTCTAGTAGGTGCCTCATCTGAGGCAGGCATATTTTCGCCTGCTTTTATGGCGGGAATCGGGGTGTTTTTTTTTTAACTTTATTTCTGTGCTTGCGTGGCATCACGCGTCGCCGCAATGCCGTGAACAACAACAAAAAAAAGCAGACCCAATTTATCTTTATCGGGTCGGGTTCGAGTGGAGCGGAGTAATTCACTCATTACCGTTACCGTTACATAACTGATAAACCGAAACGGAAACGAGATTTTGACTCGCTCCGTGCCCATGTGTACTAATTTATGTAAATTCATTAGCAAAAACACAGCTCTAAATTATTTCCCTTCATTTGGTGATTTTGTTTCTCAGTCGTCCAATCTATGCATTAAACTAGGCCACAAGCCTGGCTATTCTCAATCGAAATTACTTTTTGCTTTTACATTGAATAAGTTTATACTGCTAATGATGTCTACACATATAATTATTCCCTGCTTCGTATTTATTTTATTTTTTTTAGAGTATTTTTACCCCCGCCGTATCTCCTGAAAGCGGACTCAAGGTGGCTAACAGTAATGAGGGACAATAAATGTCAATAAAATTAAGCATATTAAGTATTGAGAGCAGGGAATGAGGGACATCTTACAGCATTAACAGACAACATTACACTAATGCAATCAAAAAGTCTATAAACGAAGCCATTAAAGACAACTTACATTAATGCAATCACATAGTCTATATAACACATAAGACTATGTGATATAACTTAAGAACAGTTAATATGCAGCCCTTCTAAAACACTCTAAAATGCAGTAGTTCCACAAGTGCTACGATCCTTTTCCTTTGAGCGTAGATGAATTGACGATCAGCAACTCGCTTTCTGAATTCAGCACAGAGGAAAAGACTATGAGTTGACAGCCTCAAAAACCATGGTGTGAGAATGAGATGGACTGAAAATGTCCACTGCGTAGTAGCTCAGCCTAAGTATTTTTGAAAGATTACTTGACCACCACTTCCCATCAGCTTGATAAACACAGA
The DNA here is from genome assembly GCA_037367305.1 of Phrynocephalus vlangalii. Lineage (NCBI taxonomy): Eukaryota > Metazoa > Chordata > Lepidosauria > Squamata > Agamidae > Phrynocephalus > Phrynocephalus vlangalii. The sequence continues at coordinate 23,174 of JAWVWN010003652.1, read as the reverse complement.
GCATGATTAATGGCATGTCTCCTCCAAGCACAATAAGCTAATGCAATTATTTCTAGAAAATAAGATTAGCTTGATATTAGGAATTGCCTCTGGCCAAGTTATGACTGTAAATCCCTCACTCCCTCCATAGCCAGGAAATGAAAAGGAAAACAAAGGTGCAACGGGCTTACGTTTGGTAGCTGGTCTCTATCTGGTACAAAATGGTTGTTGGCCAACAACTAGCTAAATATCCTCCCCCCCCTCCCCCCCCCGGAATCTTCTGCGGGGTTTTTCCCTGTAAGGTGAGGGGCAGAAACAACCTGGTCGCATTCCAAAGTATGCCAGGAGAGATGCTTACCTTCATTGACTTCAGCATTATGCATGACCCCATCACAGCAAAACCAATGGCAAAGGAATTAGCCATAAGATGAGGTTCCAAGTACTGTGAGATTTCTTGCTACTGAACTGAAAGGGATGCTGCACAGTTCCTATGGGAATTATTTATTATCCCTGTCTGGGTTTGCTTAAAAATTCTCAGCAACCTCGTTCAGCTACTGATAGGGGTAAGGGTGTTTGTTGTGATAGGCTCTTACACTGTAGCCAATCAAACACAGAAACAACAGATAGTCTTCCTGATAGAGTCCTTGTGTGGCTTGTAAGTGGAATGTGTACCATCAGTGCCTTTGAGCTTAGCCAGTTCATGCAACAATTCAGTTAACTATTACTGCAAGGGCTTCATGTATGCAATGCATCTTGCAACACCCTTCCACTTGCTCAACCACTGAATAGCAGAAACTGTGTATTTCCTTTTGCCCTAGCAACTAAGTGCCTCTAATATTAGTACAACACCGAAAAGCACAACAACAGGTGTGCCGTAACTCTGACCCCATCAAGTCAGTAATTGTCCTTTATTTAATGTGATGAAGAAAAAAAGGAATTAGAAAGCTCCAGTAATGCTTCAGTTGATTCTACATGTCCAACCTATCACATGTACTGTCTAACACATTAATCATAAATGCATGTCATAGGAGGAAATTATTTTAATTTCTTTGATATTCATTCACATTTGTTATAGTGAATGCTATTCTATTTATATAGTGAATTGTTGTAAGTTGATTTGCTACATGGCAGTTCAAAAATCTAATACATCAATAAATCTAATGAGAGAAGATGTTAATTATCACAACCGATGCAGATTTTGATTTAGTTTATCATTGTTTAAGCAAGCATAAAACTTAAGACACAATTGGAGAAACTGCGATACTGCTTCCTTGGTAAACTTTAAAACATACTTGCTTGTTGACCGACCCATCTGGCATGAGTTTACCTACCTGATGCAACATTATAGTTTCCTGTTGTCATTCAGGACAACCGGCAGAACTGCAGATATGTCCCAATTCAATTCAGTTCTTGATGACTTCTTGGATTGTCACCCATTTCCCTTCATTTTCTCTGTAACCAATTTTACAGTGTATCCTTCATCTTCGTCCTCACAGCTGGTGCAACAATTTGAAAAATACTCATTTTTCGATTACCATTTGATTGGGGAGTGACTCTTCAAACCTTATCTTGGGGGATGGGAGGGAAGAATGTATTATTTTCTTGAGAACTGCTGACAATAACGCATCACTATTTTTTCAGACAAAGGTAGATAACCATGGCTATATTTGTGACTGTTTCTGAGATCCCAGAGTTCTTCTCAAAAACACAAGCAAACTTTTGCTGTATTATTAAGGTTTTACGTTAAATGGCTGGAAAAGTGTAGGCAGCTGAGCTTATTGGTTAGATGCTGACAATAAAAGGTTTAGGTTGTGTGTCTCCTAGATTGCACCCAAACTACATTTTTTATTGCACCACTAACATATTAGCTATTTAATGTATTCACCCCCCCCCCCTTATTCCTATTCCATACTTTGACTTTTATTTAGTGGTCACAATTAAAAGGGCCAATTACCCACTACATTTGTGTAATTTATGGCTCTGTTTAAAACTTGGTTTGGTGTGGTTTTTTGTGGGGGGGGGGGAGGTGTAAACAATGCAAATTGTACCTAAACCACTCCACTGCTCTAATACACAGCAAATATGAGAAGTTGAGAAACCTAGTGCTGGAGGAATCCATGTGTCCCAAGAAAATATACAGAAGGTATATCCCTCTCCCTGGGAATTCTGCAAACACTGCTTTGGCCTTGAACCTGTACTGTATTGTATTATTTTTAAAAGAAATATAACCTTGCATCAACTCATCTTTTGCTTCATTTTGATGCATTTTTTGTGAAAGTTCTGGGTCCACAGTTTAACAATATATGTGTGAACTCCTGACCACGGGATACTGTTCTTGTGACTGGATTGTGCAACAGACCACGACAGAATAAAATATCAGTTCAAAGGAAAAACATTACCCAGGTTGAATACAGCCCACTGAGCTTTTCTACTGAGTGAAAAGTCCCTACTAGAATAGAAACACAAGACTACGCAAATATTACCCTCCCTGCAAGCATGTTAGCAGGGTGTGTGTGGCTCGGTGGGGTTCTTCAAGGAAATATTTACTTGACAATGGGCGAATCCTTAGGGAAGAGGACACAAACACTGCACTAAACAGGCAGAACTTTACACTCTGCAAAGTGTACTCTGGTATATTTTTATGTTTTCTTACTTTGGAAGATGAAGAAGAAGAAGGAAGAACAAGGAAGAAAAACAAGAAGAAGAGCAAGAAGACAAGAAGAAGAAGAACAACAACAAACAAACAAGAAGATGAACAAGAAGAAAGTAGAAGAAGAACACAGAAGAAGAACAAGAACAAGAACAAGAACAAGACGGAACAAGGAACAAGAACAAGAAGAAAGAAGAGAGAAGAAGAAGAAGAGAAGAAGAAACAAGAAGAAGAAGAAGAAGAAGAACAAGAAACAAGAAGAAACAAGAACAAGAACAAGAAGTAGAAGAAGAAGAGTAAATTTTGAATTATTTTTACCTATCCTGAGTGCAAAGATCATCATCGCAAAAACGGACAGCGTGGCCAAAAACACATTCTAGATATATTGCAATTGTAGTTATTTCTCTGAGAAAAGAAAAAGGAGGAAGATTTACAACAAGGCAGCAACTATTCTGCCTGACCCAAGTGACCCTTTTAAGCCTCTGCTTCTACAGTTCATTCCTTTCATGTCCAGTCTTTCTATTTCTGGGTCAGATATTATGAACATCTTTAAGTAATTGGATAGATTTGATTTATATAAACTACACATCTGTGCTGGATGGACTACCTGTGAGTGTAAAAGCTGGGGATTTGACCTCATTGGTAAACTGCCCCCACCTAGCTTTGATTGTTGAGAATGTCTTCCTCAAGTACTTCCCTATAACTCATTCTACTGGAACTTTAAGGCTGTCCAATGATACCGTTTTCTAAAGAATGCAAGTATTCTATATGGCCAAAGTCAGAAATTTAAATATCTTCCTCATTTTCTCCACAATCAAAAGAAATGAGTCCTTTAACATTTCCCAGTGCAATGTGTTTTTCATGTATTGACCAATTCCCAAGGCAGGCCATGATTGGAGTAAAGCTCCAATTTGAACTCTGGAGGGGGAATACCTTTCCTGTGTGCTCCTCAAACCACCTTTCACACTGGACCACTTCTTCACTGCATCTTCTCTGAAACCTGCTGCGATCCACCTAGTTCAGATGAGGCTTTTAGAGCAAAAGTGTTGTGCTTACATACTGCCCCATAGCGCTTCAAGCATTCTCTGGTGGTTTACAATTTAATTATGCAGGCTACACATTGCCCCCCCTCCCCCCAGCAGACTTGGTGCTCATTTTACCGACCTCAGACCTCAGAAGGATGGAAGGCTGAGTGAACCTTGAGCCAGCTACCTGGGATTGAACCCCAGGTCATGAGCACAGTTTTAGCTGCAGTACAGGCATTTAACCACTGTGACATGAGGCTCTTTTAGCGTGTAACTTACACATCCAGATTCAAACATGGAATTTGATGTTATGGAAGAGGTCCAGATGGCACCATCTTCGACCTGCTTCCATCTTTTTAGTTCCACAGAGAGAAAAAAATCCCTTAATTTTATTTATTTATTTTTTAGTATTGTCACCCCGCCTTTCTCCTTGTAACAGGACCCAAAATGGCTTATAGTAGCGAGGGACAGTATACAGCCCAGTACATTTAAGACATATTCAGGTTTAAGAACAGGGAATTGTGGGGGCAGGCTTGCAGTATATGTGGCTTATTTAAAGCTAATAAGATGAATGAGAGTAGTTAAGAAACAAATAAAAATTCTTATGAGGGATGGGAATAAACAGTAAAACAGGTTTTTTGATATTATCAAGTAAAGTATTCCATCTAAAGTTTATGTGGGATGAAAAATAAACATTGATAACATTCTGTCAGTGCAATCATACAAGGAGAGGTATAAATTCATAGTTATAAAGTAATTATAAAAACAAAGTCTGTGCAGTCAGGTATGGTAGATTCAAATAAAAGTCACTAATAGGCAATGGAGACATACTGTTGTCCTAGCGGGATGGCACGAGTGCAGTGGTGGCGAACCTTTTAGAGGACCATGTGCCCTATATGCAATTCAAATACCCCACTAATTTTTTAACAAGTGCCAATACTGCAAATTTAACCTGATACACAGGAGGCTGTGAAGGGCAGTGTCTGGGCCTAACAGGAAGGACTCCAAGTGCACCTTTGGCATCCGTGTCACAGATGCGCCAACACTGCACTGGCGCATGTGTCACCATGGCCATCTCACTTCAAGCCCTCCATCTGGGAAGCACCTTTATGGAACCGCTAATTGTGGTGTGCGTCTGGATGTAGGATTTTGATATAGTGCTGCTAATCCAATGTTCTGTTCTTCCTTTTTATCTGTATATTGAATTTTCCCTCCCTTCCCTCCTCAAGACCTAAGGGGTAAAAACTCTGGCACGGGTGCCATTTCACAGTACACCAGAAATAGGGCACCCAGGGCCTCGGATCTCTCCACCCCTGGTGTCCTGATAAGTCCTCGTATATTAAGAAAAAACAATATAGAGTTTTAATAAAAAAGTATTTCCCATGACTAAAGAAAGGGGATGTAGCGCACCAAAGTAAGGGGGAAAATGCAATGATGAGGTGGAAAGAATGCAATACATACTTTCTGGTGGCACAGGAAATCGAGTGCCAACAAAACGAATCAGTCTTCCAGAACTTAGAAACGGACTCTTATTAATCTTAGGACTGGCTCGTCGCCCTAAGACGACGACGACGGAATACTTACTACTTTTTACTACTATTAATACATACCCTATCGAAATCAATACAATTCGTGGTAGTTAGTCTAGAAATCGGTATCTCGTGACATGTATCACGGGATAAATTGAGCTCCTTGTTTACTGTATGATTCCAAGTCCAGAAAACCACTGGGCAGCAATCCGGGGCACAGAGCCTTTACCGTCGCGCAAGCGGGCGTCTCCCAGCTGGACGCAGAGCCCTTAAAAACAGCCCGTCCTCGATCTGCCCGAAAGCAGAGGGAGAGAAGCCCCCGGAGGCACCGCAACAAGCCCGGCTCCTGGAGAAAGGATAGGCGACAAGTGACAGGGCGCCTTCCTTCCTTCACACGCGCTCGCACGCACGCAACGCAGCCGCGGAGGCTGTTTTTGGGACAGGGTGAGTTGCGGTGGGAGGGTGCGGTGCGAACTAAGCTGTTTGCTCGGTTTTGGTGTCAACGAGAGCTGCTGATAGGTGCAAGTTCACCGCTTCTCTTGCCTGGGAAACCCCGCACGCGGACCTGAAGACGGCGGTTACTCGGGGGGGGATGGCACCCCTCCGAGGGTGGACGGAAGGCAGCCCCCGATACGGGGGCATTGGGACAGTGGGCATGGCGAGAGGGGAAGGTCGTCGGCTGCGCAGTCCAGGGGGATTACCGGTAAATACAGACAGTCGAGGCGACTGGGCGTACTTATAATATTATGGGGCTAATTTAGTACAGCATAGAATGGTCGCGATAGGTATCAGTGTTTTCAATGTATTCCTATGTATATTTGTGCAAAGGAAAAAAATGCTTAACAGAAGTTCATTCTGCAACGATATTTATTCCTTTATACAATGGTATCCTCTGTATTTGTCTATCTTCGACTGCATACTTGCTCGTCCATTGCAAGGATACGCGATAGGAGGGGCCAATGCGAGTTGGAGCCGCCAGACAGATAAGTCTGTCAACCGCACCCTCCAGTCGCCTCCAGCTAATAAACGATCTCCAAAATGTCCTGTCCTGCTCAGTTCTGGCAAACTCAAGCCTGTGACTTCCTTCAGGGAGTCAGTCCTTCTCCTCTACATGGACTAACTCTTCCCCCGCTGCGCTTCCCACCTTTCCTGATGTTGCTGTCTTCCATCACCAAACCCCAGCAAATCTTGGCTCCTCCTGATGTGGCCCAAGTAGGACAACCACAGTCTTCTTCCTGATTTCTTGGTTGCCTCAGTTTCATCATTTTTGGCTCCAGAGATAGTTCAGGCTTGGTTTTGTTCTAAAAACCCACTTATTCAACAAAAATACTGTTCAGTATTCACTTTCCTAGGAAAAGCAATATTTCCCTGACATTTACAAACCATTCTCCCCACCCCTGCTGCCCTCAGGATGTTAGCCTGATGGGCTTATAATGAACCAGCAGGGCTTTTCCTATGTTTCTGTGTTATTCAGAAGTATTATATCGTCATGGTAGGCACCCTTCTATGAACAAAACCCGACTCTGCTAATGCGTCGGGTTCTATAGCCCACAGACTACACCAAGTGGTCCAAAACTCGTGTCAAGGTGGACTGCCTCCCAGCATGCAGAATTCAGATTATGCTGTTTCAACACATGGGAGCTGTTGTTTAGCAGCCATGAAACTCAACATTCACAGCATTGTATGTTGTGAACGCGCCCACTGCAAGGAGACAGCAGAGCAGACAAATGAAAGGAAATGATTTCTTGTAAAGTACGCAGGAATAATAGGTACTAAAAATGAGGGGCAGAGAATCACAGGAAACAATTGCAAGTTTTCCTCGGTAAGATGAGATAGTCTGGTCTGGTCGTAGTGAGGGTTTCTGTTCACATTGGGTTGTTAAGAGAAGAAGTGCTGATATTAAAAAGTAAACAAAGACTATCATGCTGTGGAGGAATGTGTTTCTAGAATTTGCTGTTATGTTGCAATTTCAAAGCAAGCTTCAGTCAGGCACGGCTAATTTCAGTTCTAACCCTATAGCAATCAGATATGTACATAGTTTTCCCTTCAAAGGGAAAATTATGTAATAAAGAAGCCTTGATAAAGAGGATACACGTCTCCCTGTATTTGTGAGGGGAAATGACTTTTTTCACGTACCATTGGAGCTTCAGTTGTCAAAATTCCACCTCACTAATCTGTGCTAGCCCTGCCCAGCTGTTCCTTTGGCCTGGGATCTTGTCCTGCACAATTTACACAGCATTATAGTGGACGTTTCTTGTCATACAAAGCCTTTTGGCGCATGTCTTTGCAAATGAAGAAGAAGAAGAAGAATGAAGAAGAAGGAAAAGAAGAAGATGAAGAAGAAGAAGAAGAAGAAGAAGAAGAAGAAGAAGAAGAAGAAGAAGTAACCAAGTGTATTTCAGCAATCTCTTTCACTGATTACAATGTGTTCGCTTTTCAGAAACAGGCAGCCCAAATGTGAATATAGGGGTAAAGCACCTAAAAGATTTAAAAATGCCACAGAGGGCATTTATTAAACAGGTATATGGATTTTAGAACCTTCACAATGCCAGGAGGACTGAATGAATAGTTCTCCTTATGTGAGCTCCAGGAAAGACTGATGCTTGTGCAATAGGCTCTCTCAATAAACCAATATTACAAGGTATTTGACTAGCAATTACCGGTGTTTGAAGCTAATTTACAAAGGAATGCCCCAAAGACAAAAACAGAATCTGCTAACTTTCTTTGAACACCCAAACTAGTGGCTGTGAGAGAAAAGTTAGACAGCCATTTGTCAGAGGGCACTTGCGTATGAATTTTACATTGAGTAATGGTTGGACTCAATGGGTATAACTCCATTATTCCATGATTTAAGAATTCTAAAAACAAGAGTAAAATAGAGACGGGATTTATCTCTGTCCACTTGTCCTCTGAGTGGACAGTTAATGAGGTAATGGGCAGCCTACCCAGAAGCAATGACATGGCGTCATTCAGAGCGTAGGTTTGTGTGGAGGTGGCCAGGGTTAGGGAGAAGGTACAAACTATTCTGCTTCAGGTTTCCATTGATTTGTGCCCCATCTATAAAGGTAAGTACAATGATTAGCTGTTAGCAATGAGAGTTTGGATCTGGCAGTGGAATCCGGAGGTTGGGGAGTTCAATTCCGCACATCTGCCACTGGGGGTAAAGCCAACTGGTGTGGCCTTGGCAAGATGCACAGTCGTAGGGCGCTCCCAGAAGGATGCAATGGTCTTCTCTGCCAGGAAATCCTGAATTCTTCTGCCGGGAATCCTGAAAAACATGTTTCAAGTGGTGCAAAAGTCATTGAAGCTATGTGGATCATGTGATTGCGGTTCAGCATTCTAGTTTCTCACTGATACTGAGGGTGTGATCACAACAGGAAAGAGGATCATATTCTGTACTGCTTGAGGAATGTCCTTCAGCAATTCGTTTCCAGCAATCACGACAAAGAATGGGAATAATATCCAACCCAGACTTATATCTGTCACTATATCTTTTTTGGTCCAACCTATAGACCTACCCAAGTTTGGGTAGGAGGGGGCAGGCTGGAGTTTAATTCCCTAACAAACAGAAGGGTTACTTTAAGAGATCTTGCTCTTTCCATGTGAACAGCAAATACCTTACAGTCAACTTTATATGTAAATTTGGCCAAATATGGTATAACAGATTCATGCTATTTCCACAGCATAGGAAACTATAACTTTGTACAGATCTCAGACCCCATCCAGACAGAATGACTACTGGGGATGACCCCTCTCCCCTGTCTATTTTGTACCAAGGTTCAAATAACAATAACACGGTGTTGTGGCGTGTAAGTTGTTTCTGGCTCTATCACTCAAAGCACTACAGTCTACATACTGGGGCCATAAACCTTCTTCCTTAGACTATATCAGGTGCTGTCGAGGTCAATTCTGATGCATAGCAAACTTTTTCATGGTTTTCCAAGGTAGGGTCTATCAGAAGTTTTTTTTTCACTGGTTTTCAGGACTTACAGGAGAAGATGTTTCTGGGCTATGCTTGCTGTGAGCCTTCCAAGGAAATCAATGGGACCATTAAAAAATACTCCTTTTGGACTAGTCAGTCATTAATGAAATGCTGCCTGCAGAAGGACATCAAAGATGTGGCCTGGAAGGATTGCACTTATCTCAATTACAAGTTTGAATAAACAGAGAAATGCAGTTTCTCTACATAAACATAGTAACATCATTTAACAACCTAAGATTTGGCTCTTGGAAACAGACCAACGTGCTAATACAGTTGTCAGACCAGTCTTGGTCTATCCTGTGGCAAAGGATAGTGTTAAAGGTCCTTGCCTCCAAATTGATGGAAAGAACTGACTATAGCAATCCGACGTTTATCGTGCGGGGTTAGGTTTCCAACCCAAAGGGATAATGGAAAATCCGTGATATGCAGACACCCTTATCTGTGAGTCGTGCCAGGCCCAGCAGGCCTGTGTGGGCCTCTGTAACTCCACCAGGCCTGGACACTGCCCAGAATGGCCTCCAGCAGTTTCTTGGGCCTGTACACGGCCCATGGAGTGGCTTTCTGGTGGACAGAAGTGACATCCAGCTTGCGGTGGGTCTGCGCTGCGTCTCTGGAGCTACACCAGGCCAGTGCTGCCCACCTGTTGCTCTTTCACCCACCCGCGTGCCTGCAGTGCTGGTAAATCCTCATTGTTCTGGGAACGCAACTATATGGAAGCATGATGTGGCAGGGGACTACTGCAGGACTGATTATTCTGTAATGTTGCCCACCCTATTTCTCTACGGTGGCAGCCTTGCTCCCCACCTATGTTGACATTGCGGCCCCAATCTTTATTTCATTGCCATCCTGCCTGGCTTGAGCTCCTGTCGCACCGGACTTCCAGGCTTTCTACTAGCACCAGGAAAGGTTTGGACAACAAGACTCAATGGTTTGATTGTCTCTCTGGCCTGGCCATACTCAGACTATTGTTGATTGGTGTTTTCACATTATTTAATGGATCAAGATTCATGAAGTACATTTCTTCTTGCTGAACAGAACCGACAGTACCAAAATATGTTCATCATGCTGTTAGCTTTGTCTCTCCAAGTTGTTTGTTTTGATAATGTCATATGCATCCCTGAACCTGAGAATGCTTACAATGTTGCCATGGAATCTGCTCCAACATGGGATCCGCCAACATGTCCAAATGGGCAATCAAAGGTATCTGCACGACAGCTGTTCAAAAGCCATCCTTTCAGAGTCAGCAAAATCAACTTCATTCTGCATTCATGATATTTCTGTCATTTCACAAGTGTTGAGAGATGTTGGCCCCAATGACAGCGCTGGGGAAATATGCCCTTCTGGTGGCATTTAGGTATATGACCTTCTTACAGATACTTGCTGTGTGCAGAATTAGCGCTCCTTTGCAAAGTTTCCCCTTTTCCACATGATATCACCGTGCTTTTGCTTGATGTATCTATGGATTTGGCATGTGCTATAGTCTTTTATTTTACCATTTCGATCCAGTATGACTTTCATCCCAGCAAGGCACAGGGCATGGAGTTCTGTGGCTGGTGCTGCTCCGTCGCCTATTCGGGACAGGGGCCTAGCCCGGGACTGACATAATGTCAGCTTCTTTTTTTTATGCTTGTTGAACGGTTTCATCAACAACACTGGCGACAGCTGTAGCATCAAGGAATGAGAAAGAAAGAAAGAAAGGAAGAAGAAGATAAGAATGAAAGAAAGAAAGAAAGAAAGAAAGAAGGGAGAAAGAAAGAAAGAAAGAAAGATAGAAGAAAGAATCACCATTTTTCATTCCTACAAGTAAAATTCAGTGTATTCGGGGGGTAGGGTTGGTTAGGGTTAGGAGTTAGTTTAGGGTTAGGTGTTTACAGTGCAGGTATTTCTTGAATGAGCTAGGAACCCCCCCACATAAAAAATGTTCTAAGCAAGTGGGGGGTGTCAGATTTCTTTCACTTTCAAAACAGGCACTACACATGCAGGCCCTCAGAAGCTGTCCATGGGCCTTGTCCCCCAAGGGAAAATCATGCTGTGTTATTGCTGCCTGATGCCAAACTTTGGCAGTGGGACAGGATGGATGGGACCAAATTACAGGCAGCCCTGTCAAAGCACAGTATGGGTGCTGAGGTCAGAAACAGAGCTCTCTGTGCAGATGACTTGTTTTATTTTTTTTAAAATGTTCCACTTCATGCTACGCTTAGTAAGGGACTTTGTTTTTTATTTTATTTTATGATTCTTTCTTACAGGGACACGTGTGTGTAACACCCCCCATCCATGTCCCTCCAGTGTGAACTAACCCCTTATTTAAAGCATTTGCTGCCAAGAACAAAAAAAATACACCTAGCCCTAGCTATAGGGCCTTATTATTTAGGAGCATTAGTTTAGGGGGCCCTCCCTGGCTGGTTACAAGACCTATTCATTTGTAAAACTGGCTCTGAATTTGTAAATCTGGCACAGTAGTATTTTTTTTCTGCGACCTGCAGCCCTAAATCACCAGAGATTGAAGGATATTTGCAGCACATTTTTGTGGATTCATTGCCAGATGCTGCTGCTAATCTGAGAAAACCCTGAAGGCAAAACAATCCTACAGTGATGCAACGCCTACATAGTGGTAGAATCACACCCCAGATTGGCTTGTGTATCGCTTAAACACCTGATTTAATATCAGTTAAGCATAAAGACAAACTGTTTGTTTCATAGCATACCAATAAAAAAAGAAGTGGATGTCACTTTTTACCTTTTCCTGGTAAATCATTCCTGCAAGTTATAAAGAGATTATTGCCTCCTGTGTTTCCAAAAACTTCGGGAAGCACTTTCAAAGCAAGTGATGTGGGGTGTCAGATTTGGATACATTTACATGATGCATCATTAAATCTTCCCATCTGAAACTGAAACATTCCAACAGTGATCATTTTGAGGACTAAATTGACTCCATCGTAAACTTGTGGTATTTGCACAGACCTTCTGACCAGTACCTATCACCTGATAAAATGTTACATGTGTATAAGATGTGGACGCTTGTCCATACTTTTCATGAGAAGAGATTGCCCTCATCAATCAGAAGCTGCCTCTGTGTTTGCGTCACATTTTATGGCCACCCTTCTGATTTGTAGGGAAGTCTTGCAATCCAGGAACAGCATGAAGCCGCTCGCCCCATTAGGATGATTGAGGCAGATGACTCTTGGAAACAGATAATGGGGATCGGCGCCCCCTATAACAGTGTGTATAAACATAAAATCTGTAACAACATAAGTAATTCTGGTGACTAGGGGAAAATATGCTTAACAGAATCGTCAATGGGGCAAATATGTACAACATAAAAATGGTCGCGGATTAGGGATTACTGTTTTCATGCATCATAGGGGTATTTGTATAAAGGAAAATTTGCTAACAATAATTTTCATTTGGATACGAATTAATTTCTTTATACTATGTTACCATGTATTTGAAAGATGGATGAACAGCAAACAGGCATGGCGACTACCTCCCCCTGGCTCTTTCCTCTTAAAAGTGTGCATTGTCTATGTAATATATTCTTGGCTTACAACAAATAATTTATTCCATGGCTCCAACCTTTATTCTTTGGCCCTAGGGACTCACCTCTTTGATTCCATGTGAGAGCAGAGTGGGGAACTTAGTTAACATAGTTTGCTTGGACTTCTCATCAGGAATAAAGGTTCTTTCAAATTGTTCCATGCCACAACCAGGATATCGACTACTCTCGGGTCATTGGGGAAGCCTGTGTAATATGGTCTTTTGTGTGGCTTCTCCCTCACGCATTGTCTGGAGTACACACGTGAGCAAAGGGACAAGAGGGAGTAGCAGTGCCACCATATGGATATGCTAAAAAATTTAGCCATGCGGTAATTTGTGCAGTACAACTAGTTTGGGGTGAAGTCCCTTTTGGGACTACCAGGTACCTTTAGACTATGCTGATGGAGGGTACGGGAACTTATAGTGAATAACAGGAACTTTTCTATGCTCTTGAAAAATCAATTGTAAAAATCAAGTGTACAAAGGTTGATGATTGATTAATTGATTAATAATAATATAATAATCATATATAATAATAATAATTAATAATAAAATAATAATAATAATAATTGATAATAATAATAATAATAATAAAGCACCATGTGGAATCCAATTGCAAAGATATGGTTTTGCCTGCCAGGCACCTAAAGCATTGAGCTATCCAGCCTGCCAGGTGCCTCGGTGGCACAGTGGTTAAGGCAGGACTGCAGTCAAGGCTTGCTCATGACCTCAGTTGATTCTGGGCTCAGGGTCAGTGGCTCAGGGTTAACTCAGATTTCAGTCTTTTCTGAGCTTGCGTTAATCTGGGTACTAAGCTCACTGGGATGGGGCACAGTGAATGTGCAGACTGCTAATTTCATTTATAATTACAATTATAAATTTATAATTTTATTCATTTTAAGGATCTCTGGGGATGTATCTATAAGGAGCACGCTTTAGCTGTGCTTTAATGGTTACTCCTTTACCATTATAACTGCGTCGAGTATTCCCCAGCAGTTAATCGTGATGAAGCTGGCTTCTGTTGGCATGAAGGTCCATGCTATTGCCAGGATTTCACTTCCATCACCGTCCGTTCTTAATCGTGGTGTGCTGATTCAGCCCTGCATGCAAATATTGCATTTTCCCTCATTACATTTACTTCGCCGTAAATGACACGGTTTACCATTTTTTACAACAGAACGGGCGGCACGTTTTCCGTACCATCTATACGATCTCCATCTTTAGCAACAGGCAGATCAAATTGGGATATAAGTAATTAGTATACCTGGGAAGCAAGCCCTGTAATGTTTTTGGCTGCGTTAGGAAATGAAAAAGGAAGAAATGATAGGTAGGAGTCATTGAGGACATCAATCAAAGCAGACATAACAAGTGTACCTGATCCTGTTACTACAGGGAAGTGGGGACTGTGGCCACGAAGATCACAGAAATTTAGGAATGGTTGTGTTTAATAGTTGCCACAATGTTTCAGTTTTCATTGCACTTTATTTTAATTAGTATGGTGTTAAAACCAATTTGCTTGTTGGATTCTGTGAAGGGTTGACCCGTTTTGGTAGGCCACCCAAATCACAGAGTACACCATAAGGCAGAATCGTCTTGATGGCACACAACAAATAATATTGTATTTTTATATTTTTAAAATGGTAGCATTTCAAAAACACAAAACAATCTACTAAGACTTAGGAAATTGTTGGCGCAGTGGTTATATGCCTGTACTGAAGGTAAACTGTTGCTACAACTGGGTTCCAATTCAGGGAGCAGCTCAAGGTTCACTCAGCCTTCCATCCTTCTGAGGTCGTAAAATGAGTACCAGCTTGCTGGGGGTGCAATGGGTAGCCTGCACACTGTAATTAAAATTGTAAACGCCCAGAGACTACTTTAAAGTGGTATGGGGCGGTATATAAGCAGAACATCTTTGCTTTTGCTTTTGCTTTATAAGAGTTTACAGTGGTACCTTGTATAAGGAATTACAATGGACCCTCGTTATAACAAACGGTTTTGTATAGCATAAAATTTGTACAACATCAAAATTTCCGGAGATTAGGGAAAATTGGCTTAACAGAATGCCAAATGGGGCAAAATCCATACAACTTTAAAATGGGAACATCTTGTTTCATGCATTCTATGCAAAATTTGTATAAAGAAAAATTAGCTTACATAATTTCCATTTGGAACGAATTATTCCTTTATTACAAGGTACCAACTGTAATTCGTTACCAAGATGAATTATGTTTAAGACAAATTTTCTTTCACAAATTTCCCATAGGAATGAATTTAAATAGAGTAAGCACTAAATCGCCGACCTTTTCATGTTGTTCGGTTTCGCCGCATAGACGATTCTGTTAAGCAAAATTTTATATCTCCGGAATTTTGTATGTTCTTAAGATTTTAAGTTATACAAAATGTTTGTATACAAGGGTCCACTATAATGTGAAATCACTAAAATGATTTCTAATTAATTAATTTCAGTCATTTTTGCCCCAACCCATGAAGACTACATTGCTATGCTCTGTTTCACCAAGCTGATGCCCAATATGGGGGGGGGAAACAATTAAAATACCCTACCAGGCTTTCTCAGGAAGATGTAGCATATTAAGCATAATTACCCTAGTGATTATGCATTTAAATTTAAAGCTGACACTTAGTTTGCCGTAAAATGAATATTTAATTCCTATTTGAGAACCATGCACTTTAAAAGAAGGAGACGGAGCTATTTCAATACGAAGAGATGGATTGCAAAAGAAGGGGGACTCTTAGGCAACTTCTCAACAGCAACGTAAAATACTTTCAGTCAATGTCCTTGCTGAACAAGCAGCCTAGTATACGGCTGGCTAAAACAATGCCGGTGGAAACCGGGACTCAGGATTTCTTTAAAATTTAAAAAAAGAAATGCCAGAGTCACTCAGGACCACAAAAAGGGACCTCCAAAAAAAAAAAAAAAAAAAAAAAAAAAAAAAAAAAAAAAAAAAAGCTAGTGTTGCAAATTAGTTGAGTGTTACCCTCTGCAAAGCCCTGAGTGAGAGGATACCCTGGACACATCTTCATTTCCAACCACAGTAATACAATGGCTTCAAATCTGTTGCCTACTGTAGTAACCTGCTCTGCGAATCAACTGGAATTGGTGTTTATTTTGTTTCCATATATTTCATTGGATTCACAAATGGGTATACTCTAAACTCAGACTGACCTTCCTGCATAGTAAGAACCCCCTATTGGTTCCAATTAAGAGTTTAAGGTTGATCAAATTTTTACAAAAAAATAGCTGACTAAAACCCAAGGAAAAAAAAAATTTAAAGGGAAACAAAACAAACCCCAAATGGTACCAAAACAATTAGGAAAAATTGCAAAAAAAATAAGACATTAAAAAGCACACATAAAATTTGATTTCTTCAGCACACAAGATACAGAACCGCCTTAATTTGTGTTAAAAGCCAGTGCAAAAGTGGGTATTTTTATGTTGCCAAAAGGAACAAGAAGGAAGGGGGACATGCTTGGGGAGAGAAACGACAAATTTTTTGGGCGTGGATTCCCAAAAGTAAATAGCAGCCACAGGGAAGGTCCTCTCTCGCATTTTCACCAGACATGCCCCTTTAATGCCATGCAACTGAGAGAAGGCTGCCCCAGAGAAAAAAAAACCCGGAAGGCTCCCTGGGGAGCTACGGTCTTTAGATAGCCTGGACCTAAAACTATATAAGGTTTTTTTTCTTTCTTTCTTTTTTCCTTTTTTCTTTCTTTTTCTTCCTTTCTTTTTTCTTTTTTCTTTTTTCTTTCTTTCTTTTTTTTCTTCTTTTTTTCTTTCTTTCTTGCATATTGTTTGTTCTTCTTCATTTGTCAGCAAAGAATTTCAGAAAAAAAGGGTTTTCCCAAATAACCTTTTAAATAGTTCATTGGCCATTTTCCCGTTGACCTCCCTGTTGACCCCTGAACCTACAAGTAGTAAATTTCCCCCCCATCTGCAAAATCGTATTACGATTCACTTATAATGGGTGAATGGCCACTAAAGGGGCCCGAGGCCATGCAATGTATAGGGCAGTGGAGGCGAACCCTTTAGTGCTCAAGATGTTTTGGACACAACCAGAATTTAAAAACCTTTTTTGCCAATGCAAAGGACCCGGGGGAGTTGTGATCTAAAACATTGGAATGCTGAGGTTGCCACCACTGGTATAGGGTTTGTACTTCCATATTTTCAGCACTACTGTGTGTATTGGGGAGGGGACTGGGCCCCAGTCCATGCAGAACTGCCCCCCCCCCCCCCCCCCCCCCCCCCCCCCCCCCCCCCCCCCCCCCCCCCCCCCCCCCCCCCCCCCCCCCCGTCCCTTTTTATTTAAAAAAATAACAAGACTAGTACCCAGAGATTTGGGGCCCACTCAAAAAAATGTGTTTCGTTTTTTCGTTTTGGGGGGTCCGTTTAGTTGTTTTCGTTTTTTGTGAATTTTTTGAAAAAAAAAAACATTTTCATTTGTTACTTAACAAACAAAAACGAAAATGAAACGAAAAATTGGTTTCTTAGCATTCATTTTCAGTTCCCAAAGTATTTGCCGAACGAAAACGAAACGCATGACAAAAATTCTGTTGTTTGGTTGTTTTGTTTCATTTTGGAGAAAAATTAAAATTTTTTGTTTCGTTAGGGAACGAAATGAAAAAACAAAAAAAGAAAATGAAAAATTGCTCGTTTCTGCCATCTTCTAGTAACTATGACAATTATACTGTAAAGTGCGGCCCAAAAATTTTAAAGTTATTTCTTCAGCAAAATCTTTTTGCAACTTGTCTAACCCGTGTTCCTTAATTGTTTTTTTCCCAAAAATTTCATTTTTAAATCTTACAACAAAATAAGGGAAAAACAGTACAAAAAAGAACTTATATCAATGCTGTTCTATTTGCAAGCCATGATTTTTATTTTAATTCCTTTAGGGGCTACCAAAGCTTGTTTGTTTTCGCAAACAAGCGAGCAAAACTCACAGAGAAAAAACAAGTTGAATCTTGCTTTATTTTTATTTATGGAAAATGTGTACTTATGAATTCCTTTTTGAATTTCCCTTTTAAAAAGAGCATCACTAATTATAGTGACTCTCAGGATATAGAAATAAAAGTGTTTCTAAAGCTTGACTTTTTGCACTGTGTAAATAATTGGATCCTCCCAAATGAAGATCAGAAAATGGCCGTCACAAACTTTAAAAAAAGGGGGATTTGCCAATGTAAAAATTGCTTTTTAGTAGGGCATGAAAAAGGGGATAGGGAAAATTGGGTCTCCTAGCGTCTTTGGCAAATTGCAGGAAATGCAGCTTTGGGCCACTCCAAATTTTAGGAAAAATAAGGAAATTCAAGTTAGAAAAAAATATTTGCCATATTTGGCCTCACAAAAATGTGTACCTCTGGGCCTCCTGGTAAAATACGGATATGTGATTGCTTGGGGGCCCCACTTTGAGAATGCTGTGTTGAAATTTTCCCTGAGCTTATTGAATCAGAGGGTATCATTAAAAAATGCACAGTAAATGGCTTTCCCCCCACCTTCCTTTTTCATTATTGGAAATCTAACTCTAAACGGTGGCCCTTTGGGAGCTCCGTATGAAACAAAGTGTTTCCCAGAAACACATATCTGCCAATAGGCTGATTAACACACCTAAAAACTTTTAGGTTTTGTGGAATGCAACTGGAAGAACTTGGCTCTTTAAAAATGACAAGACGGCACCTCCAAACACAGGAAGCCTAGGGGGAAAAAAAACCCCCATTCTGATTAGAAGGGGATAGGTTCCTTCTACTTCTGGAGGAAAGTGGCAATTTACAGAGTGTGGGCAAGTTTTGGTATAAACCACCACTTGGCCCTTTAAACCGATGGAAAATATCCGGGGGGACCAAGAGTAAACATCTGGGGATGTTCATGCTGGACCCTGCACTGCCATCTGAGGTGTTGTCTCGCTTGGACTAACTTGGAGGGCTCGCCCTGATGAGCCAGTCAGCTCGTGGCTAAATTAGATATTTGAACCCAGAACTCATTGGGTGCAAGCCCTTCGGTCTATCTATGGCACCACACCGCAGAGGAAACAGCCAGGTTTGTTATTCATAAAGAAAAAAGTGGGTTCTTAAATTTATGTCTTTTCCTTTGAGACTTTCCTCCAGGAAGCCCGTTTTGGCAGAGTGCTGAAAACCCTTTTCAGACATCTTCAGTCATTTCAGAGAAACAAGTCCTATTATTATAATTATTATTATTTATTATTAATATTTTATTTTTTTTTTTTTATTTTATTTTTATTATTTATCATATCATCATTCCCCATGATGGGGTTCCTGTTTTTAGACCCAAAATACCCAGTGTCCGGCTTTTGGGATGAAATCTGAATGCTGACGCGGCCCTTGGGAAGGGCCCCCCATATGCCTTATCTTCAAGAAAATCTTCAGGGTTTGCTTCTGCTTTCCCTGATTCGAAAGCTGGCATCCAGCGTGGCAGGGTGCAATGTAGCAGTGATCTAGTGTATGTGGAAATTGTAAGTCGTGGCAGCAAAGTGCTGTTTGTGAATGGGTGGTGGCAGATTCCTGCAGCAGTCCCCGGGGTGCAACCACCCCCTCATTAATTAATAAGAAATTTTACTCCAGGACTTGTGAGATTTCCGTTGCAAGCATAAACCAGCAGTAGCATTCTGGGCAGTCGGGAAAACCTTGGTATAAATGAACGATGGGCTCTTGTTCAGGGAAACCCTTAGCTCTCTGTTTTGCCCCTCACTTGCTATTTGGCACACCCATGTTAAGTGACTAGGAAACAGATGGGACCCCTTTTGTGCGGGGCCGAGAAATAAAATGGGAAAGGTGGAGACAAGCCCCTTTGGGGCTTTGAATCCTTAAAAAATCAAACTTTCTTGATAAAAACACTGCGGGATTTGATTTCCCACGCCCAACTTTTCTACTGAAAGTTCTGGGGGAAAAAGCCATTCCCCAAGTATAAAAGCTATGCTTTTAGACCGGGCAAGCCTATTTACGGGAAGGGTTTTTTTTTAAAAAATCGTTTCAGAAGCAACTTGGCCAAGAAAAAAAAAGGGAAAATTTCCCAAAAGATTTAAAACCTAATTCTGCCTCAATTGTTTTGGGTTTCTGGGATACAGAATCTCAGTTTTTTCCATTCATTCCCTAGCAGTAAAAAAAACCCCAGCGGAAATGTGGATTCTTGACAAAATGGGGGGGGAAAAAAAATAAACCCCCAATAGCAAGCCCAAATCAAAATTTTTTGGGTTTAAAAAGCAGGTCACTGTCTAGAAGCAGTGGTTCTAACCTGTGGATCCCAGATGTTCATGGACTGCAACTCCCAAAAAATCCTGGAGCCAGCTAGTGTTGGGGACTTCTAGGAGTTACAGTCCAGGAACATCGGGGACCCACAGGTTGGAACCAACTTGTCTAGAGCCTACCTTACTTTACAAACCAATGGTGTTAAAAAACCTGAAATGTCACAGAGTATCCACCCTTGCATGTTGTGTGGAGCAATGGTTGAAATCTAGTAGTAAGCTAAGGTACAGGCGACCCATTGAATCGGTGAACTTACAGAGGAGTTGATTTACCAAATCCCCCGTCATTTAATGGGGCTACTCTATTTGTGACTTGATACTGGATTCCACCCAGTGAGTATGGGTGCACGTGTATGAGGAGCGGACAGCATAGATTTCCTTTTTGCCCTGAGAAAATAGGGGACAGTTGGACATTTATGTTTTACAGAGCATCTACATGCTGTTAGAGTTGCAAGGATAATAAATAATGAAAAGGAAGCCAGAAACATTGTCCCGGGGAGAAAGTGCATTCCCTGTAACGGGAGCCCAAAATGCCCCTAAAAAAAGTTGTATTTATGCCCCAAGTAACTGTATGACCCTCTGCCGGGGATTTTCCTTTATCATCTTCTTCACATTCTTTTTTAGAAGTTCCTCCCCAAAAGGGGACAAATCGTCCACTCTGCGGGGCTTACAATCCTACATGTAAAAAAATTGTGCAGCTTTATTCATGTATTAAAATTTAAAGCTATAACATGCTGATTAGAGATGGGCACGACTCAAAAAAATGGTTTTTTTGTTTGTTGTTTGGTTTTTTGGGGTCCGTTTTGGTTCGTTTTGTGACTTTTTTGCAAAAAAAAATAATTTTGTTCGTTGGGTTTAACGAAATAAAAAACAAAAAAAAAAAAAAGAAAAATTGCTGTTTCTTGCTTTTCTTTTTAGTTCAATGCTCTGCTGCAAGAAAATAAAAAAAACACGGCAAATCTGGTCATTTCTTTTTCATTTTCGTTTTTTTTTTAAAAAAAAATTCATTTCTTTTTTGTTGCGTAATGAAATGAAAAAATGAAAACGAAAACAAAAGAGGGCTCGTTTCGTGCCCATCTCTAATGCTGATGAGGGAAAACCTTGAACTCAAAGGTCATTAGCATAGAAAGTGCCAACAAAGAGGTTTTTTGGGGTCCTCTGTTTTTTGTTTGTTTGTCTTTGTAAAATACAAAAAATAACCTTGCAGCTGCCCCCACCCATGAAAAGCAATACTCAAATTTTCAGAAATTGAACGTACACACCAGTCGATTGTTACCACATGGGTTTAAGCCAGTCCTCAAATTCCAAAAGGGAAAGAGATGGGGTTTTTTTATACAAATGTATCAGCAGTCAGAATTTTATATGTGATGTATTGGGAAAAAAAACTGGATACAGACACAAAAGAATTGATAGAAAAAAGTCTGTAAGTCTTGGAGAGGACATATTATCAGGGAAAAAATTTAAGGGGGTTACCAATGGGGGAAAAGGGATGTTAAAGCTGTGAGCCCCGTTATAGGGGGATTAGTAATAAGCTTTGAAGGAAATTTGTTTCCAATACTGAACTTCCTTTTAAATTCAGGAACCCAGGGCTCCAGGCGAGCTATTGATAGCTTGGTGGAAGCTAGGGCTGGAGTTAGTGGTTTCTTTTATTCCTTATCACGTAAGACCAACCCCCAGGGATACGGGGGGAAAACATAAGTCCCTGCTACCTTGGTCCATCTGCAAATTCCCCCTGGCCCCTAGAGTTTGGTGTTTTCCCCTTCGGGAAATTTGGGCCGGTTTCAAACAAAAAAGGGGGGAGCCCAGCTGGCATTTGGAACCAGACCAACCCCCCAGAATGAAATCACCAATCCCCTTTCCCTTTCTCTGGGAAAGCGCCCGAGCTCAACTCCAATGAGGAAGAAGCCCCCCCTGTATCTTTCCCCCCTCCCTGACCTGGCAAAACAGGCAGGAGGAGGAGGAAGCATTTCCCCTTTTACGCTTGGAACCCCCCTCTAAGTCAACAACTTAAACCCCCAACAATTTAAGCAATTATTATGTTTAAAAAATGGTGTTCATCCACTGAGGATGAGTTCACCCTTTTCCTACATCTAACCCATGGAAAACATAGGGCCAGTGGTTTTTCTGTCCAGAAAACATGGGAGGAAGGAGAAATTTCCTGAAGTGGGTCCCTACTCCCACAGGTTCCCCGCCTCATGTCTGGTCTCACACTGCTTGTGTGATAAGGCATCTGAGCAGTCAGAAATGGGAAGGGGGATGACCGGCAAAAGGAAAAATTTTATGTAACTGTATCTGGAAGTTGAGTCATGGCCCAAAAGGGGCCCTTTTTTTTCTTTAGAGATTAAACGTTTTGCGCTCAACCAAACAGCTTTGTCAGTCTGGGGAAAAAAAGCTGTGAAACTTCTACTTTTTCATTCACTTTGCCTCTGTCACCCTGATTTTCAAATAGGCTCATTAAAATGAACAATGTCCTGAAACACTCATTTTGGTGGACAAAAGTCTCCCTAGGGGAAATTGGGGAAAATTCTTGGAGGAAAAGTCCAAACACAGGTTGCAAAAACCCTATGGAGATATGTAAAATTTCCCGGCTTAAAACCGGGTAATTCAAGAGCCAGATGCAGGGGAGTGGTATCAGGAGACAGAGATTTGTCTTTCCCCCACTCCGAGGCTTTGGCGGGGCCACTGTGAGATACAGGAAACTGGACTAGATGGGCCTTGGCCTAAACCAGGGATGGCTCTTCTTTGTTTGTTCATCATTTTGCTCATCCTAGAATAAAAGCCCAATGGTGGTGTTATTTTTCATAGAACAAACTTCTGTTTTTATTTTCCCCGTGTTATATCCTGAAATCAGCGATAAGCCTGCTTTAAAAAATTACGCATTTAAATTTCAAGAAAAAAAGGAATCCAAAAAGATCTGTACTCTTTTTTCAAAAGATGGAAAAATCATCCAAATTTCCCCCAAAAACCCAAGTAATGGGGACACGAGTTTGAATTTTTCGAAAAATGGTATCGTTTGGTTTGGTAAAGTTCTTATTAAACAGAGGGCACCACTGTACTGAAAACTTTCCCCTTGGACAATGGGGTTTTTTTAAAAATTCTGTTGAATTCCTGTAACTAGACATTAAAGAAGCATCTGAGTTAAAATGACTTCCCAACCCCCCCTTTTTGTTTCCCCCTTTTACATGAAAAGGATCCCAAAAACCCCCC
>JAWVWN010003649.1:0-37988 GCA_037367305.1 Phrynocephalus vlangalii | reverse complement strand
GGTAAAACCTTCCTGTTCCAGAAGTTTTTTAATTGATACAATTTAGATTGTGGGTCTTCTGATGGCAATTTTAGTGTGATGTTTTAGTATAAGGTTTTTATTGTTGCTTTAATTATTTATTGTTGTTTGATGTTTTTAACTGTTTTAATTCCTTGATTGTAAGCCGCCAGAGACCTTTGGGTAGTGGGCGGCATATAAGTTGTAAAAATAAATAAATAAATAAATAAATAAATAGTCAGCTTGACCTCTTGTCCCTGGTCTGATTGGCTCATAAGATGAACAAAGCCTGAATAGGCTCGTTAGGGAGACATTAGTGTCCATGGCCTTAAGGTAAAAAATGGGCAAATGTGCTGAAAACCCATCAAGAATGGGTCGTTAGCTGTGACCTGGTGGTGAAGTCTCCTTGATTTGCCTGGGTACTGTGGAAAGTACGGCCTGATAAGTAGCAGATAGAATATGCCGGAGCCCCCACCTCTGTTGAGGGAGGGATTTACAATGCTAACATGAATGGCTTCCCTTACTCCTCTCTCAAACCACCTCTCTTCTTTGTCTAATATGTGTACATCCTCATCTTTGAAAGAGTGGCCTTTTTCCTTCAAATGGAGGTGTACTGCTGATTCAGAATCAAATGGAGGTGTACTGCTGATTCAGAATCAGCAGTACACCTCCATTTGAAGGAAAAAGGCCACTCTTTCAAAGATGAGGATGTACACATATTAGACAAAGAAGAGAGGTGGTTTGAGAGAGGAGTAAGGGAAGCCATTCATGTTAGCATTGAAAATCCCTCCCTCAACAGAGGTGGGGGGCTCCGGCATAGTCTATCTGCTATTTATCGGGCCGTACTTTCCACAGTACCCAGGCAAATCAAGGAGCCTTCACCACCAGGTCACAGCTAACGACCATTCTTGATGGGTTTCAGCACCTTAGGCCATTGTTTACCTTAAGGCCATGGACACTAATGTCTCCCTAACGAGCCTATTCAGGCTTTGTTCATCTTATGAGCCAATCAGACCAGGGGACAAGAGGTCAAGCTGACTATAAGAAGGTCTCTTGCACTAGCTGTATTCAGACCGATGAAGCTGTTTGGATGAACAGCGAAACGTTTCTATCTCTCAAAAAAGAAGTCCAGTAGCCATGACTCAACTCCCAGATTAAGGAACATAACATATCAAAGGTTCATTGACCCTTTGTAAACATATGGCAATTACCTCTTGGTCCCTCTGATCCAACAAGTCTGCCAGCAAAACCTCCAAGATAAATTTCAATGTCTAGGAAGGCTCATATGCGACTTTAAAGCATATCTTACAAAAAAAGAACCGCTGTTTTGGTCTACAACCCAGAATCCTTTGGCCATCCTTGCTGCTAGAGCCTGGGAGCTCCTCCTCTCTACCTCACCAGCTCCTCCTGCAAAATCACAGAGACACATTCTTCATTTGTGAAACACTGTGAGGCTAGAAAAGACAAAGGGGGGGAATGGACCTCTGTAAAATGCTTGTTTATTAAAGGTATGCGTGTCTGACCTGTCATCAGAGCTTTCTGCATACAGGCAGATTTCTGACAGGGAAAGGCTATAAGGTGCTTTCTCACATGAAGTGGTATGTGGGGGAGTCAACAGAGGATATGGAGAAGGAAGTGGATAATGTCTGTAATGTATGTGTCTCTCCATCTAGACCCAGCAGGATGCTGAGAGGAGCTTGGAAGAAGCAGATACACAATCCAGCTGCTCGGCATCAGCCCGCATATTACAAGAAGCATAAAATTTCATAAATTACAGAAATGTGCATGCTCCACACATTGCCAAGGAGAAACCAGCAAATGTCAAGTTTCTCCAAATCACATCATCAAATTTTGATGTCTTCTCCTGAAAGGAAGGGAAGGGGAAGGGAAGGGAAGGGAAAGGAAAGATGGAAAAAGAAGTGACCCACCAAACCCTACTCATCCCAGCCACCCTGGATAGCAATGCTGGCACAAGGGAGGGATTGTGTCACTGCTCACACCACTCTTACCCTCATCTCCCATGGCACTCACTGAAGGGGAGGCAGATGACAGAGGTGCCTTCCCCACCACTAGCATCCCCTCTGACCACTTGCTCTTCAGCTGGCTATGTTAATAAGGTTGTGGTCCCAAAGGTCTTCAAGGCCAAAGCAAAAAATATGTATTGCAGGGGCCTTTGGGAAGGGGCAACTTTCTCCATAACACCTTGGGTCTGAGGACACTCAGGCTAAAGGCATTATTCTCACGTGGCTGGTTGAAAAGGGCCTATCATGGAAGCAGGGAATAGCAGTCACTGGTGACAGTGACCAGTGTAGGCAACAGAAAGGGAAGATAGTGGCTCTACATTGCCTTCAGCGGTCCACAGCCTTGGGCAACCACCTGCTTCTGGCTAATAAATAGCCCAGCTAACTCTGTTAGAAAGAGGTGTTGTGAAGGAAATTCTCTAAAAGTCTCCTATGGAGTGAAATAGACACATTATTGTTCAACAGCAAAACATCCCAATTTATTTAGTTGCTAAATTATTTCTTTCAGAAGTGTTGTAAATGCATTTTCCCATACAATCTTTTTTTTTTCCTTAGGGCTTTCTGATTCTATTCTATTCTGTTCTAGGTTGATGGTTCTGATTGGCATGCAGTTGTATTGGTAATCATTTATTTTTTGCTTTGCTGCATGCAAAGCACATTTTAGTTATTCAGTGGCTTGTCCCCAGAGTATTTTGATGTAGTGTAAAATTATTATTTGCATTTTGAAAAGGGAAATTGAAGCCAAGCGTAAGCAAATGCTTTTTGCCCAGAGATAGCCTGCAAATACATTGGCTTCATATATTCATTGATTCCAAATTGCAAGACAGACCATCTTGCAACCCCTTGGGGCCACTTCAATATTTGGTTTAGGATCCATTTAAAGCTGTAAATTCTGAAAATGGCAAGCACGTTTTCAAATATATGCACTGATCAAATATATGATCATAAAAGAGCCAGTAATGCTGCTTCTTTGTCTGGCTGAATCCAATGATTTTTTTCCCGAGGTGCTGAGAGGATTTTTTAAAAAAAGTAAGGTAAAACAGCCGCAAATCAGTCTATCAGCACATTCCATCCTCAGCCTAGTTGGTACACTTACATAGAGAGAGGAAGTCTTTCATTTTTGTTTTCAGTTTCACGTATGAATTTGCAATTATTTAGGCGGAAAGCAACTGATATGTTTGCAGAACTAACATGTGAGAACCCAAAACTTACATAAGGTTCAGATTTGGGATGCTTGCTTGTTATAAAACTCAGCTCAGCTCCTCTTCATTCAGCTATGTTAATATTAGGTTGAATATGTCATCCCCCCCTCCAAATGCACTTATATTTACATATTCATGGTAGACTGATGCACCATGGCCTTCTCATTTGCAGGGAAGAGAAAGAAATTTGCTTGCATTCATTTTTCAGGACTGTGCCATAAACGTACAAATCACAGATGCAAGGCAGGATGATTGTGAGGTATTTAGAACCTCAAATGCTGGAGCAAAAGAAGCATTTAGATTTTTCTCATCCCTTCATTTACATGCAAGAGAAAAGAGCTTACCATTTTTTACTCTCCACTGAGCATCTGGAACAGGTTATTGGGGGGGGGGGGGAGCAAATTGAACTAAATAGGTAGGAAAGGCCATTTAGAACTCAGCAGAAAGCTCCTGATGTGACTTGAATTTCTTTTCCCTGGGTCCTTCTGCCCAAGCCCACCTCCCACAAGGGGGGTCGCACAGCTGCACAAGAAACACTGCTGCCCCAATTCCATGAATCTCTGCCAACATTAAAGAGAGTATGAAAACATTCCTGTAGCATTAGAGAGTTGAGAAGACATGGTGAGAAGGTGCTAAAGGCGTAATGGGATTATGGTCCACAATATAGTCCAAGCTCCATGCATTCCTCCGTGCTCATTAAAAGTCTAACTCAAAAGTTCATGCAAATTATCTTTCTGGGTCAACTCTCCTGTAACGAGCTGTTGACGCATAGTGAATGCACAGTATCTGTGAAAAGTGCCATAACAGATGCTGAATTTTCATTTTATGCCTAGAAACCCTAAACCTCCTCGGGAGCACTCATTTGCTAAGCGAAGGAAATGGTGGATTATTTGAAGTTCTAGTATAAAAATGAAACTAGGTGTTAGTGGTAGAGATAAAAACAAGTTAGCAAATCACTTTCCCATCATTAACCTACAATATGTTATTTCAGTAGCCCTTAATGACCCATACGGGATGTAAGCCATGGTTAATACCATGGCAGAATTTGCATACAGGACAGGCACTATAAAATGAATATAATAACTCTGAAGAGATTGTGACATGTATATAGTCCTCTGAGATAGCCAGTCTCTAAGACACCTGGTTTACTAACTAAACCCAGCTCAAATCTACAGGGATGTGCACAAAGATAATAGCTTAAGCTTTTCTTTAGCTACATTCTCCCTCTTTAAGGAGACATTGCCATCAGTAATACAGTTGGACCCCGGTATCCACTGGGGATTGGTTCCAGGCCTTCCCATGGATAATGAAAACCATAGATAAAAGGGAATGGCACCCCGCCCCCCAACTGCTGTTTCATGACATTAGCTTGCTTTATGGATGCTGTTTTACAGCAGTAGCTTGCTTTATGGATGCTGTTTGTGACAGTAGCTTGCTTTGTGCAGCTGTTTTGCAACAGTATCTTACTTTACAGCTGCTGTTTGTGACAGTAGTTTGCTTTGCGGCTGCTGAATTATTTATTTAATTTTTCCTCCGCCAACTGTGGATAACTGAATCAGTGGATAATGAATCATTGGATATGGTGGTCCTTCTGTACTAACTCAGAAGCCAATTATATATGCTATTGATTTCATACATTGGAACAAATGGAAATGAGCAGTCTTAGGACCTCACCTGGATTTCAGACAGAACCAAAACTGCAGAAGCTACAGTACTAATTATGTTCATTTAGCTGCATGTCCGTTTTGTTCTGAGCACAAGACCAGATACGCAGCTAGGCACCCAAACAACATGCAACCAGCACATCTTCCATTAGCCATAAGGACTCCTGCACTTTTCCTTTCTTTCACATAAAAAAGATGGATTCTAGAGTAATTATTGAATTTATTTTATCTTAAGAGATTGGGCAAGGAACCTTGTGGCACAGTGATTAAATGCCTGTACTGCTAAAACTGTGCTCATGACCTGGGGTTCAATCCCAGGTAGCTGGCTTGTGGTTGACTCAGCCTTCTATCCCTCCAAGGTTGGTCAAATGAGCACCGAGGTTGCTGGGTGTGTGTGTAATGTGTGGCCTGCATAATTAAACTGTCAACCCCCCCAGAGAGTGCTCAAAGTGCTATGGGGGTATATAAGCAGAACACTTTGCTTTGCTTTGCTTTAGTCCAGGCCTGCATAACAGGTAGACTGTGGGCTACTGGTAGCTGATGAAGGGTTCAAAAGTAGCCCGCTGAGCATCAATAAAAAAAGTGAGAATATAAGTCCTCCCCCACCCCAAGGACCACCACTGCCCTAGCGAAGTTCTGGGTCTGCCAGCCCACTGTCTCAGCCGAGTAGGGCAGTTCAAGGGCCATGGTGCAATCCTTTGCTATCCCCACTGGCCAGATGATTGGTGCACCACTGTCTCATGACCAGCTGAGTTGCTGGTGCAGACTGGAGGGAGGGGAGGGGAGGGGACAGGGAAACATGGGGTTGTGGGTGTGCTCACCTCCTTGTGTTGTGATGTCTCCCTCTTCTGTCCCCCTAGAAAATTCCTTCCTCCCACCCTTCCCTCCTCCTCCTCCTCCTCCTCCTCTCACCCACAAGGCTGCCTCACAGAGATCATGACCCACCGCCACCGCCGCCGCTCCTCCTGCTCCCCTTCAGATCCATTCCTCTTCCTTACACCACCATGGAGATGTGATTGCCCGCTGCTGGCTCAGCCACCCCAACTGCATGGCGAACATGACATAGGTGAGTGAGAACTGTGGGCGGCTGCAGCAGTGGCAGTGAGGGGGCTGGAAGGGAGAAGGGGGAAAGAGGAGGAGGAAGAGGCTGGAGGAGGAGGTGGAGAGTCGAGTCAGGCCCCGGGCAGGTTGGGAGGGAAAACACACCTTTTAAAAAAAAAAAAAAGTTTTCCAGCAGCCTGGACAAGCGGCGGTGGTGGATCCGCCACTGCCACTTGCCTGGGCTGCTCGCAAGCATGCATGTGCTTCCCTTGCACCTGCCCACACGCGGGTGCAAGGAAACTGTGCATAGTCAGCCTTCCCATAAAAATGCATTGAAATGTGTTACCTCCATAACAGATTAATTGATTTTCAATGCATTCCTATGGGAAACTTATGAGCATGTGCTCAGAACGGATAACATTCGTAAGTAGAGGTCTTAGTGTAGTAGCCCTCAGGCACTTTTGGCTGGAAAAAGTAGACCTCGGCCTGTTCAAAGTTGGACACCCCTGCTTTAGGCAGATAAGTAGATAGACAAAGAACAGATGTTGATGTTTCGCAAGACATGTTCCAGTCAAAAGCATAGATACATATACATTTCTTCCCACTTGATCCATTTAGTGGGCATTCAGATTCAGCAAAACATACACATAGCCATGTCCTGTCTGTGTCCAGGTAGGCTTTCCACAAAAGTGAAGCCTTCTGTGGCTTGTGGGATATTGAAAACCAATGTGAAATGCGCATCTAAGTTCCAAAACCCTGTACTAGTTGGCTGTGGCTGGCAGAGGGATTTCCAGGGTTGAAAGACTGCTATGTATAATAGCCTTCCAGCTTAATACTTTTCAGCTATGCAGCTACAAATTCAATTCCAAGTACAGCAGTAAAACACTGGGGAGAGAGCAATTTTTCAATTAGCAGAGCACTCAAACCAACAAGTCATGAATAATTTCATTTTTGATGCATCAGTGCGAGGACGCAAAGTAGACCACCCTTGTTCTGTATAGAAGATCTCACTGAAATTTAAATATATGGCTGGAGAAGTCTTTATTAGAGCTACAGTATTTGCAAGCAACATAGATACAGGCGAGTGGTTCTTTGTGGGGAAAACATGTAACACCACTAGCAGTTGGAAAGTTATTTTTATGAGCAACGAGTAACACCCAGGTATTTTAGAGGTTATTTTCAAATGGATGTTTTGAGGAATTTGAGAAACATTTTGACAGGATGTTTTCACATTTTTGTAGCATTCATTTGTCAATAATGCCTTAATTCTTCTTTAGTTTTGTCTTTCTTACTTAAGATATAATATAAGGATTGGCCTCAAGGGAAAACTAGAGAGTTTTTCCTTATATTTTTCAAGTGTGTTGGTAAGGCACAAAACAATAAATTGCTTTTTGGAATGGCTGAATGGATGCAAAAAAGGAATACATTAATATTAAGAAATTAGGCCAAAAATCTGATGTCTGAAATTTGTCTGTAAAATCCTGTCAGTTTCTTTGTGTTCTACTCTCTCCTAACTCAATAATACACCCGGGGCCGGCGCGTCCATTAAGGTGAACTAGGCAGTTGCCTAGGGTGCCAAAATGAAGAGGGGGTGCTGGCCAGCCTGCTGCTCCCCCGCCGCCCCACCACCACTGGCCACCGCTGTCCGTCCCCCCGCCTGTCGCCGTCTGCCCGCCGTGCCCATTGCTGCCCACCCCCCATGCCCGTTGTGTCCTCCGCCATCTGCTGCCCCCTGCCACCCCCCACCGCCCCGCCACCCCTGCTGCCCGCCCGCCTGCCTGCCCCCTGCCCCCTGCCCCAGCCCCACCGCCCCCAACCCAACCCCCGCCCCTCACCTAGGGCGCAAAAACCCTAGCGCCGGCCCTGAATACACCTCAGCCACATGTGGATATGCCCTGTTGGCAATGGGACATGGACTTTCACCTCTGTTACTTCGCTTCTGAAGGGAAAAAAAGAATTCTAAACTATTTTGTACAAATTGTGGCAGGGGTGGGGTGGGGGTCAGGTTAAAAATGCATGGTTTCTTTGACTCATATCAGGGCTGAGATGTTTTGTGTGGAGAATCATGGAGGTGGAGGCCAACTCATACGCATGGCCAGAATAGTCCAAAATAATGACAATGTCAACCTGTGAATGCTTCATGGGGACTGATTTCAGTTCATAAGTATATTACAGATAGGTGTGTGGCACGCAAGATGTTCCCATAAGCACTGTTCCCTTAAATACTGGCCAGCATAGACAATTCTGAGGTGATGCTAATGGGAGTTGTTGTCTGAAAATATTTAGAAGGTCATGCATCCTCTATTACTGGACACTCTATGTACCTTCATTATTCCAAAAAAATCTAAATAAAGGGTAGAGAGATCCACTCAAGATTAGGACTGTGCCATGTGGCAAGGATTGCTTAATCCTTTCCCCCTCACTATGAGCCTAGGAAACTCATCACCTGCTCTTGCTGAAATGAGAAGGATGCTGCCATCAGATGCTCCCTCATGGTAACCAATTTGCTATGTCAGTGACACAACCCAAAAGAGTTCAATCACATACATTTAATGCAACATCTTGTGTAGCATACATATATACTGTACATGCATATACTGTAGTAAAGTTTGATAGAAAAAAAATCTGAACACCCTTCCCCTTTCCTCCTCTTTCTACTTCCCAGGTTTCCAATTGAACTTTTCCCAGCTTCTTTCCTTTCCACAGTTACAGCATTACAGTATGTATAATTTTCATTCTCCCCCACCCCCCAATCAAATCTAAACAGTTTTTCAGAGGTGCAAATAGCTACATGTATTCAACAAACTAACTATTAGCACAAACCGATTCGTTTCAATTCAGTTCATTGTTAGGAATGGCATTCCTTGAATAGAATCTTGCCATCTGATATTCCTAATCTAGAAAGAAAGAAAGAAAGAAAGAAAGAAAGAAAGAAAGAAAGAAAGAAAGAAAGAAAGAAAGAAAGAAAGAAAGAAAGAAAGAAAGAAAGAAAGAAAGGAAAAGGAAAAGAAAAAGAAAAAGAAAAAGAAAAAGAAAAAAGAAAAAGAAAGGTTCTCATGCATTATGAACAAGACCCTGTCATTTCAGGGTGGAATTGCCCTGAAAGGAAGGGAACTGGAATTACCTCAGGAAAAGAAGTCCTTTATTTTATGGTAGCTCATTCAAGTGTGAGACATGTTTAAGTTCAAGTAGAAAGCTTGACAAGGGCAAAGGGTAGGTGAGTGGGAACTCATCTAATCCTATCACTCTCTTAAAGAGATATTGAATGTTCATTTAAAATGTCTGGCATTCCAGTTGGTTAACATGAAACAGAAAAACTTCCATTCTTATTGCTTTGAAGAACAAGATGCATTCCATTCAAGAAGCAATTTCCCCAATAAATAAATAAATAAATAAATAAATAAATAAATAAATAATGGTGGGGAGATTGGGAGGGTGCCTGTCTTTTGATGTCATAGTAACCTTTACAGTTTTCATACTGAAGATTAAGCAGAACTGTTCTTTGTTGCCTTGGGGACAGGACTAGAACCTATGGATGGAACTCTCATAGAAGCAGATTTTGATTAAAGATTTTAATGGTACAAACAAACTGCTTGCTTGAAAAGTCTGTCTCATGTGACTGGGACTTTCCCAGGGATGGGGACTCACAAGTTGAAACTTGTCATCAGGTAGACTTAAGATGTCCCGTTGACTTGACTTGGAGTCATCTTTGGGTTTTCCCACAATGACTCTCACGTATCTCACAATTTGGAACCATGTCAATTCCCCTGATGCTTGGCCCCTGTTCTAACATTTCCTGCCCCCGTCATACCCATCACATATGTCTCCTGCTGCAGAGCAGGTTTTGTGTGTATTTCAGATTTTTAATCCTCTGTAGAATACCTGGAAAGCCTGAACAGATTTCTGACTGCAAACTGTAGCCTTCTTCCTGTTTGTTTTATAAAGCACCATGATATAAATAATGCAATAAAGACAAATGGAGCTGGTTTCTCTCATGCATATTGATTGGCATGATTTAATAGATATTTGAGCTGGACTTTTAAATCAATCATTTATGGTGTCTCTCCTTCCATTTATTTGCCATGCAGAGATACTTCATTTTACTACTCACTTAGCAGACAGCTGAGCTCATTCATTAGCCTCTGTTTGTATACTAAGGATTAACTTGAACTTTGGAACCTTACAAGTATTTATTAGCTTTAAGAAGCCATATGTTTGAGAACCTCTTCTTGTTAGGTCATTCCCCCCCCCTTGTACAGATTATTAGAAGGCCTTTAGGTTTAAGGTTCTTTACAGCTATCAGATTGCACCCAAAAGTGGAAAAAGCCCTACAATTATTGGGTGTCACAAATTAATGGGAATCCAAATGGCAACTGTTAACAGTCTGTAACACCAGAAAGTAGGACGTGTTTTTCCAAAAGACATAAAATAAAAGACTCTTTACCACAATAGTACCCTTCAGTAGTCTGTCACAGATTATGTATCAGGTCAGTTTGTTTCCACAAAGCAAATTTGCATGTTACACAGCTCTTGGCTGTGTAAATATAGAAAAGAACAAAAAAGGAACTAAAAGACTCAAACTTGTTTCAGAAGCCATATTGTACATTCAAGACAACAAACGTTTTAAGAAATATTCAAAGCCAAAAGCAAACTGACTCAAGGTTTCCTTCATTTCATTTCACTCAAGATGAGTATGCAGCCGGTAACTAGAGATGGGCACGACTTAGCGGTATTCCCGTTTCCGTTTCCGTTACTCGGTTCCGTTACTCTACGGAAACGGTAACGGGAATTACTCCGCCAGACTTCGAGCTCGAACCGACGAACGAACAATTTTGGTCTGATTTGTCGTGCTCGTTCCTTGCATCGCGCGATCGCGCGATGCCACGCAGCACAGAAAAAAAGTTTTTAAAAGTTTAAAATACCCTGTTCCCGGCCAAAAAGCAGGCGGAAAAATGCCTGCCGTGCCTCAGGACACCTACCAGAGGGGTTGTTTCTGGAGGTCCCCGGCCTCCCCCCCCATCCTGGGCTGCTCTGGTGGGACTCACCCGCAGGCTCGCAGCCAGCAGCCAGCAAAAAGCCCAGTCTCGCCGGCTGCCGGCCGCCGCAGCCAATTAAAGCGCAAGCAAGCGGCACGGACGGCACAGGAAAAAACTTTTAAACTCTCCCCCGTCCCCCCATCCATTCCCGGGCCAAAAAAGCAGGCAGAAAAATGCCTGCTTGACTAAGGGTGCAGGGCACCTACCGGAGGGGTGGTTTCTGGAGGGGGGGTCTCGCCTCCCCCCCGTCCTGGGCAGCCGGACTCGAGTCGCCATGCCATGCGGTGCGGGCGGGGGATCCAAAATGGGGCGGCGAACGCAATATTGTTTTTGAAATCGTGGTCCAAAAACACAAGCACAACAGAAACACGCGAAAATTTATAAACTGCCAGATTTTTCACAGTAGCAGTGGGTTTTTTCTTGCAACAAAATGTCTCTCCTCTCCTCCTCTGTCCTCCATTGATTTTATTTTATTTTATTTTATTTACACCTGCGCAATGATGGGCTGGCCGAGTGGCCAGCCATGTGGGAGTGGACGACCATGCAAATTTTTGGAGCCATCCCACCAATCGCATGGCCACTTGGCCATGGAGACTTCTGGGATGTGCCAAAAAGCCCCCTAAAACCTGCCCTAGCCCCCTAACCCTAAGCCTAACCCTTGACTCCGTCCATACCCATACGTCACAGACTGTCCTCTTAGTGTTTCAGAGAGGCACCCAGAGGTGCAACCCACTAGCCCACCGTAACCTTACCCGTCACTAGCCTAACCCTAGCACTAACCCACCTTAACCCTAAGCCAGATCTACTTGCTTGCATTGCACTACACGCAGCAAGTACAATTCCCTTCTGTGTGAGACATGGCGGTGCGAGAGCCTTGTGTAGGGAAGGCATGATGCTATCAGTCACTCTCACTGGTCTCACTGTCTGCACAACTGGTATGCAATATCCATATGGCTATTGCATATCATTTTGCAGCAGCAGCAGGTGAAGAGGGGAGACCCCCATGTTGAGGGGTCTCTTCGAGCCTGCTTCCCCTTCCTAGTGGGAGGATAGGAGGCACCCACGGGTGCCTCCAGGAGCCCACTTTCCCTTTATAGCGGGCCAGAGGAGGCACCCACCACAGAGGTGCCTCCAGGAGCCCGCTCCCCCCCCAAAACCAGTACTAACGACAACGAAAAAATGAAAAAACGAACCAACTAATTTTTGCGAATTTTCGCGAAAAACGGAAACGAGCCGAAACGGAACCGGCCCGACTAACGACAACTGGAAAAAAAAAATTTTCAAGTCGTGCCCATCTCTACTGGTAACTCCAGTGGACGAAATCCATGTGAATTGGCTGACTATAGAGAGACTTGTTTTTACCTACTTTAGCCTTTTAAAAAAGAAAAGTAGCTAAAATGACATGCTGAACATGTGTGCTGTTTTGTTTTCATTTTTTTTCCAGTGTAGGAGAGCCCCATTACAAGTTTTCAAAAGATTCTAAAAGGCCATGATGGCCAGATCTGTACACAGACCTCTGCAGGGCAGTGGCAATGAGAATGGGTGAGGATTGAAGAATAGCAGAGTTGTGCCTTATCAGTCATCTAGGTAAGTGGAGAGTCCCTCAAAGATGGCCTCAAGGGTAGAGTTTGGGAAAGAGGCTTATCTGTGGACCGAAGTAGGCAACTGGGACAGGCCCCCACAGAAGAGGATGAGACTAGGTGCTCCAATATAAACATGTTTTTCTTGTCAGCTTTTATAATACAAGATCAAACCCACAGGGCAGTTTCTTCTCATGGTTTTCCCAGTTGTCCAGTTGCACAAAACTGGCAACCGCAATCATTGCTGCCATATTGTTGCATCGGCTTTGGACACGTAGAATCATTAAAATGGATGACTTGCAGCTCTATGAGCAATCAGTCTGCCATCTATGTTGACTGGTGTGGGTACGTTTGCTTAGCTTTGGAAAGTAAGAAGAAGGGCTGGAGATGGTGTGCCTTAACTGCACAAACTATGCACACACAAAACGCTTTTGGTGTCTCTGTGTTAACCTGGAGTCAAAACTTCCTATTACCCCTGAGAAAAACCTGAAAAGCTATTTTGACCATAAACAAGACATTAGCAAGTTTTCTTCACATCTTGAAGACCCGGGCCATGCATGCTTAGCCCAACTTTTAAAAACTGGTATTCTATCCAACAGCTATTGGTATGAAAGCAAGGATTGAGTTTGAATTCCACTTATTATTTTTTCTGAACAGCTGGTCCCTGAGATTACAGCTGTTGCCAATGATGATGATTTTTAAAGAACCATACATGTGAAAATATGACTGACTGCTTGGGCAACAGGGCACACATGGTACACTCACAATGCCTAGGCATGTTTGTCCCTGCCATCTAACTAAGGATACCAGAGGCTGGACTGCTTGCATGAAAAGCCAGGCTGTTCAACCTCACTGATAGATGATCAAACATCACCAATAATTGATTTAGGCAGGTACTTAAAAGCCCTACCGAACAGGGAATACTTTTGAGAGGTCCAGTTTCATCTGATGCATACCGTAAATGAGGACAGAAGAGATGATATTTTCAGGGTTCACCCTAATTTGTGATTGGCTTGAGAAAACCTGTAAATGAGCCCTGGCAAATGCTTTCCAGACGCATCAAGCTCTTGAGTGCAAAAACCCAGGAGAAGCTGTACTGAATTTCAAGCTGCGTACTGCCAAATAATCATTTTATAGCCATTTAAAATGCACTTACAAGCAACAACTAATAGCAAAACTTTCCCAGTCTGTATCCACATGGAGTATCATCTTGGCAGAGTTTATGTATTACAATGAGTGATGACAGATTGTTACAATTAAGCTCAAATGGTGGTTAGCAAAAGAAAAGCTTTTAATTGCTAACAAATCTTAGGCCAAATTTAATTGAGGGAAGTAATATTACACACATCTTGAGAGACAGGTATGAGGATAACATCACCCAACTAAAATAAAGCTTTGGTTCAGTTTAGAATGTTATTCCTGTTTTCCAATTTTATAAGTTTATGCAGGGCTGCTCCATGGGTTTTGTATACTGCTTGTTTACCTTGTTGTTGCAAGCTACTGTACTTTCCCCCTGGAATATAAATCCTAAATGCAACATTTTATCTCTCTTGTGAGTGACAATGGCAAGGAATTTGCTAGATATTTTATAGAATTACCTCAGTACTATGTTCTGTCAAATTTGCCAGGTTTACATGAATTGCCCCAAACTAGGATGGCTGTTGCTTTTCTGAAGCACTGTTTAGACTGTTTGAATATTTTGAAACAGTCAGGGGCGTATCTAGGGGGGCAGAAGCGCACATCTCCCCGGGTGCAGCGGCTGGAGGGGGAGCAGGAGGAGGAAGCCATGCACCCTCCCGCCGCCCAGCAGTCCTCCTTTCCCCTAAAGCTTGGTGACAGCACCCCCTCTGCCGCTTCTGCCACTGTACACCAGGGGAACGGTGAAGCAGGCAGGCAGGCAGGAGCATGGTGGGCACGGTGCCCTCCTCCTCCTCTTCCTTGCCTTGGCGGGAGAGGTGTAAGGCATGCAGGCAGGCACACGCGCGCGTACACACACACACACACACACACACACACACACACACACACACACACACACACACACACACACACACACACACACAGAGGCCCATCTGCACAGGTGCACACATGCGCATGCACCCACCCACTCCCACAGGGTATGATGGGGGGGGGGGGGGACAGCAGGAAGGGCGCAAAAATGACATTCGTCCCCAGGTGCTCCAAAACCTGGCTACGCCTCCTGAAACAGTCAGCCAATCCTCCTAGATCTACTGAGTCTGTCCTTTACTTCTCAAAAGGAAAGGACATTTTGCACAGATTAAAGCTATGGAGATCTTGATGCGAGGGGGGGTAAGCACTCTATCTTGCTTTTGGCCATAGGTGAAGACTCTTACAGGACTCTGCAATTCCTCATCCAAGGGCTTGTCTTCGTGAAGACAGCCTACACAAAAAGAATGTCAATCTTCATTCCATCTCTCTAATCTATTAGCATAATAAACACCAACACCCCCCCCCAAAAAACCCCATATATTGACATATATATTGAAGGAGCAGTATAAACTGTGAATTTTTCTGACAAGCAAAGAAAGGTAAAGTTCAGAAAGCTTTGTAAATGTTTAATCAAAGAGGTAAAGGGATACTTAGAATGAAAGGTTCAATATGGAGGATGGGGGCGGGGAGAGATGGAATGGAAACTGAACCCTGGAAAGAATGTAAAAAGAGTTATGAAAAGTTGAAATCTTATTTTGATGAAATAGCAAGACTTTCAATTAGTTACTAAGGATACAGGGAGACCAAGAAGCCTCAACGTCTGTTAAACACAGCTACAGCCCAACAGAGTATAAAGAGAGCATGTTTACCACTAGCTCTAGACATCATGGCAATATCAATATTTAGCAGAGCCCGAAATGCTGGACTCCATGGCTGTTTCCTTGGCAGTCTTCATCCCATTCAGTAGCACTGGTCTAACAAAAAGATGGCTTCCCCAAGAAACAATGTCTTCTGTATATAAAGCTCTGGATCCTGTAATCCTTTAAAATTGTGTTGATGCCTTTGGGATTAACCAAACACACTAAAACAGGCTCCCCAAATCAGACTTAAGCCTTTATGTAAACCTAGAGAGAGTTATTTCTTAATAGTGTGGTGTTTTGGCATACCACAAGGTCATGTAAGTGCTCAATAGGGAATTGTCTCTTTTATGGCATCTGCCTGGGCATTGTATTCACATGTAAAGGTACAAAAATGATTTATGTAAAGAAATTATGGTAAAGAGAGTTAACTCTTTCCTCCTCTCTAGTCTTACCTCCCTGAAATATCTTGCCAAACCCTCTTTTCCCCAAACACTCCTTCAATATTGAATATCAATCTGGATAAGAGGCAAATTGCCTGAGGCAATGGACTACTAGAGAGGAAGAAGAGGGAACATCATAGCTCACCTTACCCTGACAATCCTTTTGCTATTAAATTCAACCCCCTGAGGACAGAAGATATTGCAATTAGAGATGGCTGTAGGTCATTTCCCCTCACCCCGTTTCATTTCGTTAATTACAAATTGAATTTTTATACAAAAATTGTTTCATAATTTGTTTTAGTTCAGTTCGTTTTCCTTTTTTTTAAAATCCCAGCCAACCAGCTGTAGCATGGCCAGTCGGGGATTTTAAATTATTATTTTATTATTTTATTGTTTTTTAATCCTGCTGGCCCACAGACTGGATTGGTTGTTTTTATTTTATTTTATTTCTTAAATGGCTGACCAAATGACTGGCTTATCAGCTGTAGCACAGGCTGGTTGGCTTTTCTTTTTAAAAAATAATTTTTAATTCTGCCAGCCCGTGGGCAGTTCTGCAGCCCGCGGGTCAGGTTGGTGGCCCACGGGTCTGGTCCGGGGCTTGCGGACTGTTTCAGTGGCCCGCAAGCTGGATTGGGGTTTTTTATTATTATTTTAAATTTTCAATTCTGCTGGCCCACGGGCTGGTTTAGCAGCCCACGGGTCACATCAGCAGCTCACGGGTCAGGTCCAGTGCTTATGGACTGGTTCGGCAGCGTGCGGGCCGGATCGGGTTATTTATTTATTTATTTATTTATTTATTTATTTATTTATTTATTTATTTGTTTGTTTGTTTGTGTATTATTTTAATGGCAGCTAGTGCACACCCAGCAAGGTTGGGTCGTGGGCCCACGGGCCTGGACGGTAGTTTATATATATATATATATAAACTGCCATCCAGGCCCCCATCCCTGGGGGCTGGGGGCAGCAGCGGCAGCTGGAGAACATCTTCAGACTTGGAGTCAGGTAGGAAACTGTTGACCAGGTCTGGGAACAAAAAATGAACTGGAACGAAATGGAAATATCTGTTTCATTTTGTTTCATTTTTCTTTGAGGGGGCAGTTTGTTATTTGTTTCTTTGCCTAACAAAATGAATAACAAATAATGAAACAAATCAAAAGTTCATTTTGTGCCCATCTCTAATTGCAATATTTGTCTAAGACTCATGGTACAGTGGTCAAATTTCAACACAGAAGCCAAAATTCTGCTCACAACCTGTGTTCAAACCCAGGTAGCCAGCTCAAGGTTTACTCAGCCTTCCATCCCTCTCAGGTTGCTATACTGAGTACACAGGTTGCAGTGAGGGGGCACCACTATGCTGCCTACATAATTAAATAATAAACTGCCCAGAGAATTCTTTAAGCAAAATAGAGTGGTATTAATTTTTATCTATTTCCCCCTTTGGTTTTTTTTTTGGGGGGGGGGTGTTGGGTTTTTTTGGGTTTTTTTCCTTCCTTTTTCATTTTTTCATTCTTCATTTTTTCATCTTCATTTTTAAAATTTTTAATTTTTTCATTTCCTATTTTCCATTTTTATATTTTCATTTCCCCTCTATTTCCTTTTGGAATTTTAGTCATTGTTCTCCCCCACTCCCTTTCCCCTCTCCCTCATCCCTTCCCCCCTCCCAGCCTCCCTTGTTCCCCCCCCCCTTTTCCTTCTTTCTTTTTCTTTTTCTTTTTTCACACTTCCTTCCTTTCGACAGTAGGGGAAATGGGTAGCGGGAGAGTGAAGTGAACTTTGCAGAATCTAGTAGAATTGATAAATGTTTAAGGGGGAAAACAAGAGGGTAAATTACTTTAGATTGTGCGGAGACCTGGCTGTGACTCAAGTTGCTGGGAATGGCGCCCCCCCTTCCCCGTAGAGTCACGCTGGAGTACAATGCAGTGTGGATAAAGGAGGTGGAGATAAGATTGATAATTGTATGGTGGTTGGGTATGGTTGGGGATAGGTTTGGGTTACTTTATATTATTGTTTTTTCATTGTGTTTTTTATTCAGCTTTTTTGTTACATGTAACACAACAGGATCAAAACAAACATGTGATTTAAAGGGGGCATGGGGAGTAACATAAAAGTAGCTACTTTAAATGTGAAAGGCCTAGGATCTGTTATAAAGAGAAGAAGAATAGAAGCTCTATTGAAGAAGAGTAAAGTGGACATTATTTTCCTACAAGAGACTCATCAATCAAGAGATGGGACCAATGAACTCAAGCTACAGAATATCAACACTTACAAGAAAGGGTATGGGACTTCAAAATCTAAAGGAGTTACAATTTTAATTTCTAAATATTGTGAATTTGTAGTACAAGAAGTAATAAAGGATGACAATGGTAGATATTTAATAATTCAGGGTTTATTGGGAGAAGAGGACTATACTCTAGTAAATGTTTATGCACCTAATGTACAGCAATGATTTTTTTATGAATCTGTTCTAAAAAAATTGGAGAAGGTGAAAAAAGGGTATGTTATTATGGCAGGAGACTTTAATATGGTACTGGACAAAGTAAAGGATAAATCTGATATTAAAAGGGATGATATGACTAATAGAATTACTATTTTGAATAAAGTAATGAAAACCGCAGGTCTAAAGGATATTTGGAGAGAATTAAAGGGTGATGAGAGAAGATATACATATTACTCCTCGGTCTATAAAAGTTATTCTAGAATAGACTTTATATTTGTATCCCATAATTTGCTTTCTAAAATAATTGAAACAGAAATTAATACTATAAAAGTAACGGACCATGCTCTAATGGAAATGGAAATGAAGGTTAAAAAAGATTATAAAGAGGCAAGAAGATGTAGAATGAACTCTAGTATTTTTCAAAATGTAGATGTAATTGAAAGGGTAAAAAATGAATGGCTAGAAATATGGTCTATAAATGAAGCAGCTGGAAGTGAAATGGGATTGATATGGGACACTATGAAGTCAGTTATGAGGGGATTAATTATAAAGGAAATGTGTAAATTTAAAAGATCGAAAGAGGAGAATATTAAGAAATTAGAAGAT
The DNA here is from genome assembly GCA_037367305.1 of Phrynocephalus vlangalii. Classification (NCBI taxonomy): domain Eukaryota; kingdom Metazoa; phylum Chordata; class Lepidosauria; order Squamata; family Agamidae; genus Phrynocephalus; species Phrynocephalus vlangalii. Next base: position 19,154 of record JAWVWN010003649.1, on the reverse strand, counting down.
GTAATTAAAAACCTGGAGCATACGTATCTTGTAAATAGAGATAATAGAACATTTTTAGAACTTCAAGCTAAAAGAAAAGAATTAAATAGCATAGAATTAGATATTCAGAGAGATTTAATGTATATGAAGAGAAATTATTTTGAATTTAGTAATAAAAACTCTAGATTTTTGGCATGGTTATGTCAAGCAAGAAGATCAAAAATGCAATAGGTGTGATTAGAGATAAATCAGGAAAGAAGTGTAGCCTGATGAAAGAAAAATTGCAAATATTTCAAGAATTTTATGAAGATTTATATAAGGGAGGTAATGTCTCAAAAGCAGACATAGAAAAGTATGTTAAAGAAATTGTTAAAGAAAAGATACTAGAGACAGACATGAGAGAACTAGAAAAACCAATTCAAGAGGAAGAAATTGGAGCAATTATTGATAAGCTAAAAAATGGTAAAACCCCGGGTTGTGATGGACTAGATTCAGATTTTTATAAATTGTTTAAATCAGTTTTAGTTCCAAGATTAAAAATACTCTTCAATAGAATCTTACAAGGAGATAAAATACCATTATCTTGGAAACATTCATTAACAATTCTCATTCCAAAACCTAACAAGGATATGATGGAACCTAGTTCATATAGAACTATCTCATTAATAAATCAAGATGCTAAGATTTTTACCGCAATATTAGCAAATAGAATGAATGGGTTTATTACAAAATATATCAAGGAAGATCAAAATTGGTTTCTAAAGGGAAGACAAATGCCTAATTTAACTAGAAGAGTGCTGAATATTATATATGATACAGAAATGAATAAACAGAAGGCTGGTATTCTATCATTGGATATATTTAAGGCCTTTGATTGTGTGGAATGGCCAACACTAAAAATAGTGATTGAAAATTGGGGTTTGGAATGAAATTGAGAGGGGTGTTAGATCAATTATATTTTGAAAATACATCTGAGATAATAATTAATGATGGGATTTCAGATCGGATATCTCTAGGCCGAGGTACTAGACAAGGTTGCCCCCTCTCCCCAGTTCTATTTTGTTTAATGATTGAAATGTTTGCGGATAAAATAAGGAATTATGAGTTAATCAACGGATTAGGTACTGATAATAAAGTAAAGATTAATTTATTTGCAGATTATTCCTTATTGACAATTAAAAACCCACTAGAGAGTATGGATAGAGTTAAATATCATTTGGAGAAATTTGGGTCAATATCTGGATTGAGGGTTAACTGGCAGAAATCTCAGGTGATGTTGTTTAATCATAACAAGGAAGAACAAGAAGTGTTTACCTATAACTACAGATGTAAGATAAGTAACTCAATTAAGTATTTAGGTATAGAATTAGTAAAGGACACACGGAAACTAAAGGAATTTATTTATAGTAAACTGAAGAAAGAAATTAAGAATAAAATGTTAGAATATTCCAATCTAAAACTTTCTTGGCTTGGGAAGATTGCATTGATGAAAATGAAAATTTTACCAAAGTTGAATTTTTTATTTATGATGCTTCCAATACAGTTAAATAAGGATGACCTTAAATTTTGGCAAGATTTAATTAATAACTATTGTAACAGTGGTAAAAAAGCTAGAATAAACAAAAAATATTGGTATATGGCCCAAAATAAAGGTGGTATAGGTTTACCGAATGTTAAAAATTATTTAGCAAATCAAATAAGGTTTATTGGGGATATTGTGTTTAGTCCAGAAAGATTAATATGGTGGAAAATGGAATCATCGGAAATAAAGGAGGATATTGAAAAATACTTATTTGGCACCATCAAGAAAACAAAGTTAAATGAGATTAATAACCCCTTTCTTAGATCTATGTTAAATGCATGGTATTTACATAAGAAAAAATTATGTCCCTTGGATTCACCATTGAGATCTGTAACTGAAATGGAGAATTTCCCTATAAATTTGAAAGTTTTCAAAAAAGTATTTAGGGATAAACAAGTGATTAGATTGAAAGACTGGATAGGCAAGATGAGAGGGAAAGTACAAATCAAGGAAATTCTCCAAGGAAGGGATATATCTTGGTTTAATTTTATACAATTAAAGAAATGGACTGATATTTGGATAAAGAAAAACAATAAATGCAGAGAGTACACAAAATATGAACAACTCTTTTTGTTGTATGAGGATACTCAGAAGGAAATAGTAGTAAAAGGTATTGTTAGCAAATTATATAAAATTATTTTAGATTTAGATGAAAATAGGGGAGGATCTGGATTGAAATTATTGTGGGAACAAGATTTTTAAAAAGAAATAAGAGAAGAAGACTGGGCTAAAATGTGGAGAATGAGAATACTTAGATCTATGTCTGTTAGAATAAAGGAAAATTTCTTTAAAATAAGTTTAAGATGGTATTTGACGCCAGTGAAATTGAATAAAACGAATGCAAATTTTTCTAAGCTTTGCTGGAAATGTGATAATGAGATTGGTACCTTTTATCATTTGTGGTGGGAATATAAAAAGATACAGAAATTTTGGAAAAGTATTTTTAAAGAACTAAGTGAAATATTAGAAATGACTATAGAGCCCAAATCTGATATTGCTTTGTTATCAATATTTGTGGATCATAGTTATGATGTTAAAACTAAAGAGTTGATTACAAATTTGTTGACAGCAGCTAGATTAATAATTGCTAGAAATTGGAAATCTAAATATGAACTATGTTTGGAAGAATGGTATAATGAAGTATGGAATATAGCTTTAAATGATAAATTGACCTGCTCTCTCAAGGTTAAAAAAGGAGAGTTAAAAAGAGATATTTTCTATGATATATGGGGTAGATTTATTGAATATGTGCTTGTACGGGATAAGGGTAAGGTTTCCGCGCAACAATCGATTTTGTTCTGGAGGGGAGGATGACGAATATAAATATGAAGAGTGATCCTGTTGGTGAAGGGGTGCACTGTTTTTGATGTTTGTCTTTTTTATGTAATTTGTATATGTTTTTTAAATAAAAATCTCCATTAAAAAAAGAGTGGTATATAAGCAGCACGCTTTGCTATGTGAATGGAAAACTAGATAATTCAACACAACATCGGAGGGAGACATTGTTGGAGGAGGTACTATCCCCTCAGGAATGTCTCTTCATAATGAAGATTAAACACCCACTGCCAACCAACCTGATCCAATAACTCTCCTTTGCAAAATATCTCAGGTGACAAGTACTTGCAAGTATCTAGTGGCCTGGCATAGACAAAAAAAAATTCAGATTTAAGTTTTCCACCAACAAATGTGTTTGTTTTAATATTATTTTATTTGTGAATGGGGAAGAAGGTATTTTGATTTCTGAAAATTGACACTGCTGTTAAAATCATCCCAGCAGCAGCTAATTTTGGAAGCTAAAGATTCACAACTTCAACCCTGCCACACACACAATCCCACGGCTGCCAATGGCTTCCTTTCTCCTAAACGGATCCCATGGGAATCTCAGAACCTTGGAGGTGGGAAATTAGAAATGTTACATTCTTTAAAAATGCCCACAAGTTGTAACATTGTCAACCTTACAGAACAATGATATGAAAGCAGGATTGAGCTGAAGCCTCTTAACTAGAGATGGGCACGAAACAGAAAACTGGCATTTCGGTTTTTCATTTGTCGTTGAGAGGTCTGTTTCGGTTCGTTTCCGTTTGTCGGGAAGTTTTCGAAAAATTTCATTACCGTTTTTCGTTTTTTCGTTTGTCGTTTCTACCCGCTTTTGGTGCGATTTTTAAAGCATTTCCGTGCGCAGGCATCCCCCAACACCCCAGACCAGAGGGAAAACACTAAAAAAAAGTGGATGCTGGCAGAGACACAGTATAGACTAGGTATGCAGGGAGGCTGCAAAGGCAGCGGCGGGCGTTGCCCAGGGTGCAAGGCAGCCGCAGAGTGACTGCACTGCGGGGCAAGGGAGGGTATTCACCGAGAGGTACACAGCACGCATGCATACAGGGAGGCAGCAGGACTGAAGCTAGAGGCACAGCAGAGACAGCAATCCCACCCTAACTCCCACCAGACACTGCAAGGAGGACGGGGGCTGCCAGAGCTTTTTATGCCCTCTGTGGCTGCCAGACCTGCCCGCCCAGTCTGCAACCTGGGCATGCTATTGGTTGAACATGATCCCATCACATGGCTTGCCTCCTTTTTGTGGCTGGTGGTGACATCCATTTTAAAGGGAAAAGAATAATACATCGCGATGGGAGAAGACTAAAACAAACGTTTTAAGGACCCCAACCCCCCTGGTAGGTTATCAGACAATATAAATAATTATCACTGCATTTTTATGGCTGTCCAGGGTGTTTTTTAACATTTAAAACAGCTCATTTCATTGTGTGTCGCCATTAACAGAAACGAAACATAACGACCACAATTTTTGCGGTTCTGTTCATTTCGTTGCATTTTCATCACAATTTTCATTTGTCGTTTCGTTGCATAACGGAAACGACAAACGGTAACGGAAACGAAAAAATGTTCGTTCCATGCCCATCTCTAATCCAGAGACCAGACCCAAGACACAAACATCCATCCTCACATCCATCAATTTCTACAATGTGGCCTTGTAAGATCAGATGAAAATCAGTTGATATGCCAGATGCAAAATACTTCAAGTGATTGAAAGCACTGTTTCTCACTAAGAACAAAGTGGAGTCACGACTGTAACGACACAACACACACACACATACTCTACTCTTAACAGCTAATTCAGTGGTTCCCAACCGTCCTAATGCCATGACCCTTTAATACAGTTCCTCATGTTGTGGTGACCCCTTGCCCTGCTTGGAAGAGGCCACAAGCCCCTTTGGCAGGCCACTGCCACAGGTGCCATAGAGGACTTCCCTCTACAGGCACCCTCAGCCAATCACAGCCTCTGGTGCCATTGACTGACATCCCCTCCAACCTATCAAGCTGTAACTCACTCTTCTTCCCCCCCTCCTCCAGACCCAAACCGTTTGTGCCTTTTTCTTCACTGGCTCATGGCGACCCTTGTGAAATGGTCATTCGACCCCCCAAGGGGTCCTGATTCCCAGGCTGGGAACCACTGAGCTAAGTTTAAAAAAAACTGGTATGTCAGTAGCACAGCTACAACACAATTAAAGAAAACCAGGTCCTTTCACAGAATAGCAGATGACACACAGCACTGCTTCTCAATGCCATAGGCTACTCCTCCAAAGTTGCTTTCATATCCATGTCTATGGAAAACAGGCAGCGAAAAATGATCCTTCTGGCTTGGAAAAAAAATGACAACACAACAGTGCAATCTAAAAAATTCAAAATACACATGACAGGCTAGAACTGAATGAATCATACAGTTTGTGGTTCCAAATGCATTCAGCTATAACTCGGTCCCATCACATTTCTACATCCATCAGTGACTTTCTTCCTTTTTTTCCTTAATGGGAATAAAGTTAGCAGTTATTTCCTCTGCTGTCTCCTTTAACATAATTTTTTTGTGCACAAGTCTCCCTCATAACCACATCTTGTGTGTACAGTACTTTCCTCCAATATACACAATTTTTTTTACCATTTTTAATCAAAAACTACATTGCCAAGTGACAAGAGGCACTGCTGGTTCCAAATAATTGTTCACTATGCATCCGCCTGGGGCGTGTTAATAAATGAGGCCACCAACTGAACCAGGTTCTTCTCCATACCTAGTTTAGAGCCCTTTTCCAATTGTGCACATTTTAGACAGTGTCAAACCATTCCTTGAATGTTTCCATATGATTTATTCCATTGAACTCCCTCCCCTTTTAAAAATCCATCTAGAAAGCTACTTTGACTTCAGCTCACGTTTAATCAAGAGCCTTAAATGAACGTTAAAGAGACGAGAAGCAATGTGTTTCAATCAGCAACATCTTATGAACACCAAGCATTGTAATCCAGAACTTTTGAACAGATCTGCTGCCCTCTCTCCAGTTCTTCTGAGAGGCCCAGTGGCAAAGCAGACCATCTATTTATAAAGAAGAATGCTTTGATGTATTTGAACAGTTCAAATTTTAATACAGTTTTTAGCCCACATTTCCTATTAATATGAAATATACTTTGAAAAATCTACCCTGACGTTTTTATGAATGGAATCTTTTGTTGTGCTTTGGGCTTTGAAATGTAATTTATGGATTTTGCTTAATGCTTCTGGGAAGCTGACTGGTTTCAGGTATCTCTTTCTTTCTTTTCTTTTCTTTTCTTTTCTTTCTTTCTTTCTTTCTTTCTTTCTTTCTTTCTTTCTTTCTTTTCTTTTCTTTTCTTTTCTTTTCTTTTCTTTTCATTTCTTTTCTTTTCTTTCCTTCCTTCCTTCCTTCCTTAAGTATAACTCATGGCCAACAAGATTCCTGGAATCTGACACTTAATAAATTATTTTTATCACTGAAGAATGACACCTTACTTGGAAATAATGTCACTTGTTCCTATTATTGCCCCCATTTATTTCAGCATGTTTACTATTAATACTAAAAATAATAGATTATTCCTCTCAGTCCCAAAACAGAGAGAAGATGGCCAAAGGAATTCTTTTCTTGATTCACAGCCATATTACCGCTCTCAAGTTCTGTCCTTTCTTCAAGGTGAGAAAGGCCTGAAGTTAGAGATGGGCCTCCGTCTTTGAGCTTAAAACTCTCCTCATTCTCTCAGACAAGTTCTTCCACTGCAGGCTGAAAATGAGGTACACAGAAGGAGACAATTCCTCAGAAGGTGGGGTAGATGCAGAATATGAAAGCATCAGCTCTAGGGGGCCTGCCTCAGGAAGTTTTGGCACAAGTGTTTCCAACCCAGTGGACATGGGTTCTGATCAGATGGGCCCAGTCCTGATGGTGAGGTAGGGACTGGTTTCGTTGCCTCTGCCTCTGATATCACTTGTTAGACTGGGCCAGGCTGCTCTCCATATTGACTTAGGTAAGGAAAAGTGTAGGTCTTGTCCTGTGGATTGCATCCTCCATCCCTGGAGTTCTCAACCTGTCTCTGAAGCATCCATACCTTCTGAGAAAATAATAGGTAGGGCACTGGAGGTCCCATTGATCCTTGTGTGTCTAATGAAGCAAGTACATTTGAAGCTGGAAACAGAATGCAAGGCACAGTCCACAGATAGAAGAATTCCAAATCAGAACTCAAAAGGATGTATTTATGAAAGACACCTAACAGAATTCCCCAGCCAGCATTCCCAAGTAACCATGCAGGCTGGGGGTTGTCACTGAAAATGGAACTCATCAAAGCTCTGCTCCAGAGCAAATTTTGGCACGGTAGTTATTGTGTTGTGTAGAGATGGGCACAAACCAAAAAGAAAATGGTGATTCTTTTTGGTTCGGTTCATTTTAGGGTTCATTTCATTTCATTTTGTTTTTAATGAATTATTTAGAAAAAATCATTTCGTTGATTTGTTGATTCATTATTCATTTTGTGTGTAGTGTGTGTTGCTGCTTGTGCAACTTTGGCTGGAGGAAAGAGGGGCTTAATCTCCCCCCCCCAAGCCACTGTGGTGTGGGGAAAAGAGCTCCACCAGCCAGCTTGGGTCCAGCACCTCAAAGAGACCCTTCTTTCTGCCTTCTCATGAGGAAGCGAGGAGCAGGGTCTCTTTTGACATTTTCCCCCGCAGCAGATGGCAGCGCTAAGTGGGCACTCGGCACTGTCATCCACTGCAGGGAAGATCCCTTTAAAGAGACCCTTCTTCCCTGTCATCGGCTGGGACCCTTTAAAAATGGCCCGGTCACCACCAGGGGTTCTCCCCAGTGCTGACTGGGCTATTTTTAAAGGCGTCCCTCCGATGACAGTTCAGCAGGATCCCTCTGAAAATGGCCCTGTTGGCAACAGTAGGAGCTCCGTGCTGGCCATGGGGCCTTTTTCAGAGAACTCCTGCTGACCTGTCATCGGTTGGGCCCCTTTAAAAATGGCCCCGTCGCCACCAGGGGTGCTCCCGAGTGCCGACTGGGCCATTTTTAGAGAGGTCCAGCTGATAACAGATCGGCAGGATCCCTCTGAAAATGGTCAGGGTGCCAGTTTCAAGCTCTCCTGCTGGTTTCCTGACCATTTTCAGAGAGCTCCTCCCGAGCTGTCATTGGCTGGACCCCTTTAAACCTGGTCCAGTCGCCACCAGGGGTTCTCCCCAGTGCCGTCTGGGCCATTTTAAAAGGGGTCCAATCGATGACAGTTCAGCAGAAACCCTCTGAAAATGGCCCCGTTGGCAACGCTGGCCATGGGGCCATTTTCAGAGAGCTCTTGCCGAGCTGTCATCACCTGGGCCCCTTTAAAAATGGCCCAGTCACCACCAGGGGTTCTCCCCAGTCAATTGACAGCTGGGCAGGAGCCCTCAGAAAATGGGTCGGGAGGGCAGCGGGTTTCCTCACACCAATTGGAAGAGAAACCTTTCCCATAGGAATGCATTGCTTCAATGCATTCCTATGGGAAAATGAAAAACAAAATGAACAAAGTGGAAATTTCTGTTCCGTTCCATTTTGTTTTTCTTTGATGGGTCAGTTCATTATTCGTTTCATTAGGTAACGAAATGAATAACGAATAACAAAATGAATTAAACATTCATTTCATGCCCATCTCTAGTGTTGTGCCATGACTCATTGAAAATTGTGTTCAAATTTCTCCTGGTCATAAAAATCATTGAGTGAATGGGGAGAGACCCTACATCTTTCCATCTAATTTACCTTATGGAGCTTTGTGACAATAAAGTTGAGAGGAAGAGAACCATGTTATGCTACCTTGGATTCAGTAGGGGAAAAGTGGTGGGTAAATTCAACTTATGTTTGTGTGTTTGTTTTTACAGAACCCAGCTTTTGAATTCATATTTTACTAGCCAGATTGGAATGCATGTCCTCATACATAGCCCATGATGCTTGAATATCTGTACAGGAAAGCACGCATGATCCTTTGTCCAGCTGAACTACAGAGCCTTCAGGTCTATACTGCTAACTCTTAACTGTGGTGCCTTCACTTAATTCTTCTTGAACATGTTGCTGCATTTCGTACACTTCTTAGAGCATAAAAATGAGAAGATCTTCACAGTGCTTTGGAAATAAAGAAAGGGGAGACATTCATTGTGTTGGGCAATGTGTGGTAAGATCACGTTTGAGGCTTTGAAAAAATATTGTTAAAAACTTCTGCATTCAACCTGCCATCAGTTTATCTCTATGCCTTTTTTATTTAGTTAGGCCCAGTAGGAAGACCCCCAGCCCCGTTTTCCCAATCATAAATACTTCCTTCATATAGGCTGTTATTTCATATTAAAACAATATCATACCTATTTGACAGCTAAGCTCTGTGAGGAAATTCTAAGTCCTCTTAATGTGAAAAGCCCCGAGCATGTATTCATCTACTTAAGCAAGCAACCGTTTGCAAAACCAGGCATTTATCCCTCAATAATGCAGACTCCTTTCAATGTTATTGCACTTTTCTGGGGTAGATAATAACATTTGATATGGCTATATGAGAAATTTGCTATGTTGAATTTTTAATAAATTTACTTCAACAGAACCTCTCAAACTAAAGATGGAAGCTAGTGCCTTTGACAGCTGGAAATTCGTGCAATACTAGGCTTTACAATACAGTTAATAAAGTGGAAACAAGGTCTCTGACAACATATGCACATTTGAAAATTTTCAGTAAGGAAAGTGTGTGTGTGTGTGTGTGTGTGTGTGTGTGTGTGTGTGTGTGTGCGCGCGCGCACGCGTGTGTGTGCATGCTGGATTCCTACCCCACTTTGTCTTAGAAATTGCTTTGCAAAGTACAAAGTACCTGCCAAAATCCATTTGCATAGATATACTGGCATAATGCTAATGATAATGTCTACAGTGATTTGTTAACTTGAGGCAATTTCAGTCTAAACGTTATCCTGTCAGCGTTATGCTTAGGTAATTGTACAAGACAGTTTTGGCCTCTGCATTATACATGATTAAAGAATTATTGAATCTGTTTCCTTAAAAATCAGAACGTAGTTTAATACAATTTAAAAGGTGAAATAATCACAAATCAACAATGGAAACACATGCCATTACCTTAAAAGCCTCATTTTTGGAAGTCAGTGTGTTTCGAAATACTGGCCTAAGAAAGATTTTTTTTTCCTCGGAATCTGAGAATCATAATCTATGAAACGTTTATCTCCTCCCTTCAGAGAACAATGCAGTTGCCCTGTCAAGTTCTAATTAGGTAATATCTTGTTGTCTCAGAGCAGGGGTCCTTAAACATATGAGCTCAGTGGGGATGCAGGCAATCGGAGGAACTGTTACAAGCAAAATATTAAAAAGTGAACCCTGCCAGATTTGAAAATAAAATGGCAACATACAAAGGATAGATAACTTTTCTAAGTAATTGAGTAGTAAGTGAAGGATAGGCTAGACCCCTAAATGTCAAATTAATCTGCCCCTTTGATCTGATAAACACATGCACAAAAGACCCACTTCGTGAATCAAAAACGTGTGAGGTTTAAAGCACTCACACCAAAAAAGGGGGATGGTGGCTCAGTGGACTAAGGCTTCCAAAAACTGTCGGCTACAAATTCGGCAGCTCGGTGGTTCGAATCCCGGGTGCCACGCAGCGGAGCGAACTCCCACTGATAAACCCAGCTCCTGCCAACCTAGCAGTTTGAAAGCATGTGAAATGCAAGTAGATAAATAGGTACCGCTGTAAAAAAAAAAAAGAAGTGGAAAGGTAAAAGAGTATTTCCTTGCAGCCACACCAGCCACGTGGCCATGGACTTGCACAACACCGGGTCTTTGGCTTGAAAACGGAGATGAGCACCGCCCCTAGATTCAGACATGACTAGCACACATGTGCGGGGGGAAGCCTTTACCTTTAACTTTTACCAAAAACAAACGTAAATGAAAAGCAAATAAAAAGCCCCCAAAGAACTCAGAAAGAAAGCAATCCACCCACAGGCAGAGGTAAACCCATATCTCAAGGAGTGGGGTGGGGTAAAGCAGGCAAACTCTCATGACTCAAGAAGAACATCCCCCACACACAAAGAAGAAAAGAGGCAAATAGCCCCCTCCACACACACATACATACATAGTATGGATCCAGATGCATTCCTGGAATGGAAAGGAGGAGGAACTTGAGGCCAGTCCCCCACATCTCCAGTTGGCCAGCTAAAACAATGTACAGTAGGACCCATCTATCCATTGTTTCAGTTAGCCATGGTTGGCAGAGGGAAAAAATTAAATATATAATTCAGCAGCCACAAAGCAAGCTACTGTCACAAACAGCAGCTGTAAAGCGAGCTACTGTCATAAAACAGCAGCAATAAAGCAAGATGTTGTTGCAAAACAGCAGTTTTGGAGGTTTGGGGCAATTTCTCTTATCCATGGTTTTTGTTATCCACAGGGAGGCCTGGAACCTATCCCCAGTGGATACCAGGGCCATACTGTACTTCAAAAGGGAAGTAGAACCAGAGACCTTGTGATAATTCAGGATGTTTGGGACCTTATGCATAGGACAATGTTTGAAGGGAAAAACAGAGGCATACTCCTGGAGGGAGTGTCGTATGCATTTTGCCCGATGCATCAGACTCCAAGAGAGTGGGATGGTACTATGACCCCTGTTAGTGCTATATTGGCAAATTCATGCTGAGGCATTGGTTTTGGTAATGGCAGTTTTTCTCCTGGTCAACATGAAAAGTGGACAGTCTGAATATGAGCCATACACAAATTAGGGGTGCATGAAAAGCCAGTTCCTGTGAGTTCTAGTACAGTATGACCCCCTTATCCTCTGGATCATTATCCACTTATTCACTTATCTACAGACTGAGGGGGGAATACTTTAAAAATAAATCAGTAGCAATAAAGCAGGCTACTGTCACAAACAGTAGCCGCAAAGCCAGCAGCAAAAAAGGTGGCTGAGCAGCGGGGGCAAGGAGGGCTCGGCATCAGTAAGATTAATTTTGTTTTCTTCCCTCCTTGCCGCCACCACTGTTGCCGCCCCCGCATGCTGGCTGCTGAAGAGCTCAGCTGGTCGGCTGTGAAGAGGAGGGAAGAAAGCAAAAGAAAACGTACTGATGTTGACCCCTCCTCGCCACCACGCTACCAAGTGTCTGGGGAATATTGAGGTCGAAAGCCTCCATCTCGGCACCCAACCACCTGTTGCCGCCATTATCCTCAGATAATGAGCCCTCCTCGCCACCATGCTACCAAGGGTTTGGGGAGTATCGAGGTTGAAAGCTTTCACCTCAGCACCCTACCACCTGTTGCCGCCATTATCCTCAGATAAGATTGTTTGCTCTTATCCTTGGATTTGCTATCCGCGGGGTGTGTGTGTCCTGGAACCGATCTCCCGCAGAAACGGCAGTCATACTATATAAAATGGTTTGACTGGAGCTAGCCCAAGCACTGGGTAGACAGCCACCTCTGGTAGCATCTAGTGAGGAGCAATTGGGGTACTTCCTCCAACCAGTGGTGGCATGTTAGCTGATAGGCAAAGCAACCAATGTTGTTGTTGTTGTGGATTTTAATCACCATTATACCCTAGCCCAAGCCCCAAGTGGGAATCAGAAAAGCAGATGCATAATGAAAGGTTGTATATGAATTTATTCAAATTCACAAGCAGATGGGAAAGCCAGCAAATGAACAAAATGGCACAGAGGGTTAAAAACAAAGAAATTCTAAATTACTTGTGAGGTCATTCTCAAGTTAATCCTCTACCTCATGATACCTTCTTAGTCATCAAATCAGAAGAGTTTTCTCCAGTCAAGAGGATCAATGACTGCTCAAAATACACATGTGCAGTTAAACATCTAGCTCATAACCTGTGGGGCTGAGATAAGAAAGAAGTGGGAGCTTATGAAGTTTACCTAACAGTCTCTGGAAGCCACCTCACATTCCTTAGGCTTTTCCAGGGTATCCATGTCAACATTTATTCACTCGGTTCCGTACCTTAATCAGAGAAAGCCATCTGGTTGAGCTGCATGGTGGAAAAAAGCATAGCTTCATTCTAAGGTTTAACTTTTCCTTTGCTGAAATATTTGAGAAAGTGACATTTATAGCCACACACACACACACACACACACACACACACACACACACACACACACACACAGAGAGAGAGAGAGAGAGAGAGAGAGAGAGAGAGAGAGAGAGAGAGAGAGAGGTACCTTATATAAAGGAATTAATTCGTTCCAAATGAAATTATGTTAAGCAAATTTTCCTTTATACAAATTTCCCATAGGAATGCATTGAAAATGGAGTAATCCCTAATTGCGACATTTTTATGTTGTACGGATTTGCCCCATAGAAAATTCTGTTAAGCAAATTTCCCCTATCTCCAGAATTTTTGGTAATAATTACAGCCAGGTAGAATTGGATATTCATTCATATGTATGTAGACCCAGATACAATATTTTTCACACACATGCAGAGAGAAAGGTCAAGAATACAGATAGGAATAGAATGGTTGCACTCTACTTGCCTTGGTGGAGGACTCACCACCATTCCTCCTAAAACCTCAGGCCATTCTTCTTCACTGGAAGGCAGAACTGTGTAAGTTGTACATGTGGTCCTGTGCCACCTGCATTTGCTTGTTGCTTCAGGGAAAGTGAAGCATCAATGAACATTTGGCAATCCAGTACTTTCTGTATATATGTAGATTGAGGGAGAAGGAGAGATCTGTTTCTTTTACTTTAAAAAAATAGGTTTGGATCAGTGCAAATCTGACCCACAGTTCTTAGAAGTAGGGGTTTGTTTCTTCTGTCTTTTTCTGGACTCTAGAGGGTGCAGCTAGAAGCGTTCAAGGTAGATGCCATATGGTGCTTAGCTTCCTGCCATAGACAGGCACACTTGGACTTGAGCTCATTGGTTCTGAGGAGGATCAGCAAAGGAAAAGAAAAGGACAAGCAAATCCCTCTGGCTATACCCTCCTCTTTATCTGGTGCAGGATGGAGGTCTCCTAGCTGCCGCCACCCCATTACCACAATTATTAGTTATTTACTGCTCCAGACTTAGCCATTCTCAGTTTAAGGAGAGTTGGCAAGATGGAATGGATAAGGGGCCAGGCTAGGATACATGAGATCTGGGTCTACATCCCTCACTGAGGGGGGAGGGTGGGGAGGAGTGTTCTAACCATTTGTTAAATATCTCATATACCTCAGAGTCCACAAGGCACACAGTCTGTGAATATTCTCAGTCATCCAGATGAGTTTATCTGGAAGTAGAGTCATGGCAACTGGACAGATAGAACTGTTTTGCTGCTGATCCAAAAAGCTTCATCAATGGTCAGGAAAGCCATTCATGTGGAAGCATTGAAAGCAGAGGTGGGGGGCCTCAGGCACAGTCTTTCTGCTACTTATCTGGCTGTGCCTTCAACAATACCCAGACAAATCAAAAAGCCTTCATCACCAAGGCCATAGCTAATGACCCATATTTTATGCATTTCAGCACCTTGGGGCATTGTTCACCTTAAGGATATTGATACTGTTATCTACCTAATGAGCCTATTCAGGCCATTGTTCATGGATGAGCAGTGAAAAGTTGCAATCTCTCAAGAAAAAGAAGTCCCGTTGCCATGATTCAACTCCCAGACAAGGCACACAGCTTAAGGAGAAGCACTCTCTGAATTCATGAAGCCAGGAAAACAAACAAGTACTGTACTGTACTGACAACTGCTTGCTCACCAGGTTGGTTAAGCAGAATTGCAAATACATTAGGTTTTATTTTAACAGTTCCTAGATGACCAGCATCCAACTGATTCTGCTAGGAGTGATTAGGAATGAAGGAGAAAATAATGGCGCATTTTGCCCCAACCCTTTAATATACAAAGGGAAATTGCCTCGCAGAGACCATATTTCTCTCTCAACAAAACAGATTTCTAAAGTTCTGAAGAGAATCAAAGATCATGATCGGTCATGCACAAAACAGGAACATCTTTCATATTTAATGCGAAGCAATATTCCTTCTTTTTTAAATGGAGTGAGCTCAAAGAGTAAAAACATTTCTGGCACTAGGAGATTTAGGCAGAAAAATCTCCTATGTGGTTATCCTCAAGGAAGCAGCAAAACAAAAATAAAATTAAATCATTTGGCAGCAATCTGAATTTCACTGCCACATTGGGAACATATAAATATCCTTTAATGGTTTGCCTCACCTTTCCTCTTTCCAATATGATACTTTTATTTCCCTTGGAATTATAGTAGCTGCTTAGATCTGGCAGTTCTAATAGCTTTCAAGACAGAGAGCCTGTTTGCGTTTGGGTTTTGGGAGCCGAGCTCTGAAAGATGTTTGGCAGTTCTTTTACGATTAACGTCGTCTGAGGTTGGTCACAGTGCATGTTTGGAACAACTGTCTTCAGCTGATAGCTGCCACATTCACGACTGGAAAAGACAACGAGGAAGCCAGATTTACTGTATCACTGTGAAGGGAATCTATGAAATCAGAAGATTTTCTCTCAGTGTCCGCCTCAGTTCTGTGTAATGCTTGGGCAAGGGAGGAAACCACCTGCTGTTTCATACTGGGAGGCCTTGACGAGAATCGAGAATCACCATTTTCAAGTGCCTTGTTTGTTTTTCTAGCAGCTCCATCACGTTGGAAATACAACAAAGCCTGCCTAGCATGACTTTTTACTGTAGGCACAGCATGATGCAAGTGAGGGGGAATATATAATGGCTGGGAATGTGATACGCGGGTGTAGATTTGGACCAGCCTGTGAAAACAGTTTACAAGAGCTAGGCCAAGAGTTGCTTTAGGAACCATGAAATGCCAACTTGGGGAGAAAAGAAGTTGGAATGTATGCAAGAAATTTGGATTCCCAAGTTGCTTCCACTTTCATGTCTTGGCAAGGAAGAGTGCTGACCATCACTTTGTATCTTCTTATTCCATCTGGTGTTTTCGAACACTGCTGTGTGGCTTGGATCCCCATCCATAAACATTCTCTCCCCATATGTGTTTGGTCAGTTCTCTTCTCAGGGGCCACATGAGATATTGTGGAGAGGGTAGGGCTATAGCCCATATGAATTCCCTGCCTACATCTGTATGCCAAGATCTCCTGGCAGAGAAATGCATGACACCTGGTGTATTTGTGTGAGAAACAAGGATGGGGAAAATCTGCCCCACTTCCTCCCACTCCTTAATTTGGTTAAAGGCAAGATCTGTTTGTCTTGCATACAGATTCTTTTATGAACTTTGGCAAATTCTTCAGAACTCAGATTAAATTGAGGTTTCTCATAACTAAATTCAATATGTATATTATGTTCATTACTGAGAAGGCTACAAGGGCCTACTAGATTTAAAGTTAAAGAACTTCTCAAATTAGAGAAAAGGGGCAAAAATATCTGAACAAAGGGACTCAAAGCCAGATTTTTAAGAGCTTTATACTCAATTACATTGTATTTTTTAAATGAAAAAGTCATGCTCTTTTTAAGTTGAACTAAAGTGTGTAGAAATATGCCAATAAGAACAAAATTTGCACCCACCCTACTGAGTGGGTGACTCCTCAGTTGAGTGGAACCTGCAGTGGTTGCACACATGCCTTCTTTCAGTAGTTGCTCCCTTAAACATGTAGCCTTAGATCCAGTATAGAGTTGGCATGTCCTACACATTTTATGCGTATGAATGGATGTAAAGAAAACCTTTCCCGGCCAAGATTCTAGGTGAAACTGGCCATTTTGTCTTGCCTACTGCACAAGATTACAAAGCCAAGTTCTTTTTTCTGATCAGCATGGCTTCCAAAATTTACACAAAATTCACTTTCTGCAAAACTTCCAGGTCTTCATGAAATTAGTACCTTGCCTGAAACATAGACACTTGGAAGATGATGACATTTGGGTTCCCATGAAATTAGACAACTGCATGATAAGGAACTGATCTTGTAGGGTGTTTTGACATGACCTAGTGTTACACCCAGAGCTTGGAAAAGAGACATGGCCATACTGGTTAGGGGATTCTGGGATTTGTAATACAAGGACATATCCTTTCTTAGCTGTAGTCCCACTGTAGCAAAGGTGTATAGTTAACTGTCCTACATTCAGAGTTACCCACGAAGGACGTATATTTATAGCAATATTCAACATGGTAATGATCTGCAGATTCCTCAAGAGTCACTTATGGACAAATTGTTTGGATGAGAGGAAGCTACTAGTTAGAGTGACTATAGGTCAAATCTTATATTGGAGGCAGCATTCCTCTTCATACTAGTTGCTGAGGGACATGAGTGGCAGAGTGTTGTTATATTCATGTCCTGCTGCTGGACTTCCCATAGGTGTCGAGTGGAAGAATTCTGTGCCAGATAGAACTTGGATCTGGTCCAGCAGTGTCCTTCTTGCATTCTTTAGTCCCCCACTATGCTTGTCATGAAAAATGTAAAGTGACATAGTTATGACCTAATACGCTTGGGTTCCAACAGAAACATAAGCACGAGTTGCATTAGGCTGACTCCGTTGAGAATTGTATCACCAAATGTTGTATTTGTAAAAGAAAAAGTAGCAGTTTTTCCGGCCTTATTGCAGCCCTGCAGGTCACTGCTCACAATTTAACTGCCTCCATATTTACTGCATAAAGCCTTCTCGGCTGGAATTAGGGGGGCACGGAAGGTCTGTATAACCTAGTCTTTGGTTGCTCTCAGAGGGCAGTCAAATGCTTCTTAGAAGCTCACACAAGCAAGGTCAAAAGTCCCTCTACACCACATTTGGGCATTTTAGTGTATCACATTCAGAAGTTACTTTCACCTGGTGCTGTGTAAGTCAGAAACAACTATAACCTCTACCACACTTTAGATTTGAACCGCCTTTTCCTTAAAGATAAATTGCCTAAAAAAATCACTGTCCACTTTTCAAATCGCTTTTTCTGAAGAGCCCCCTTGGCCACGCCCATTTTTGACCACTGTGTTGGTTTTTCTTGCGATGACCATTGGGGTGTTTTTTTTTTAAATCAGTTCCTGCACCCCCTTTTATAGCGATTTGGTTGTATTTGCAGACATACTACATGGTGAGCCTGCATTTTTCCTCTCTTTTTTTCTCCCTCCCCTCACGCAGACAGGAGCAAGGAAGTGCGGAGGGGGTGGGAGCATAGGAAGAGCAACGAACCCCCAAGATCTCTGGTCTGAATTTAAGTGGCCAGCGGATCTTAGGGGTCATATGAAAAGGCTCTCAGATCAACAAATTTTCTGGTTCAGGAAGATTATTGTGTTTTTCAATACTTTAATTTGATTTTTTTTTGTCCATGAACTATTTGAAAAATGTTGCAATTACACAGACATGGTATGATTCTTCTGCCATCACCAATTATATAAATGGAAGCAAGATCAAGGGTGAGCATATATGGTATGCTGGAATTGGAAAAATGAAGAAACTACAATAAACTATGAATGCTCACCTAATGGTACTTAATTGTGATAATCTGGTGCAATTTACAAATATGACTACTTATAGATTTCTGGTGATCTTGGCAATATTCATCTATTCACCTTCTAACTCAGAGATAAGTGAGAAATAAGCTTGTGAGAATGGTCCTATTCTTTGATCCATTACCCACCATTGTGTCCCTGTCTGCTGCAACAGAAGGATACATAAATAGCATTTTAATAGCATTACACTGGTGAGCATAACAAGACTCTGCCCAGTGCTTCATGAATCAATTAACCCAGGCATGTCCAAGCTTCAGCCCTCCTGATGTTTTGGACCACAACTCCCAGAATTCCAAGTCTGTATTTCCAATGGCAAAGGACTGTGGGAGTTGTGGTCCAAAACATCTGGAGGTCCAACGTTTGGACACCCCTGAATTAGTGAAGTGAATAATTAGAGCAGTGGTGTCCAAATTTCGGCCCTCCAGATGTTTTGGAACACAACTCCCACAGTCCTTTGTCATTGGCAACATAGGCTTGGAATTCTGGGATTTGTGGTCCAAAACATCTGGAGGGCCAACGTTTGGACACCCCTGAATTAGAGGATTCCTTCTCTTCATGTTTACAAATACAGGACCAGCAGGTATTTATAACCCTGGTGCGAATCATTTTTTAAACATCCCTGAGAATCACTAGAATCGTAACGGGATTTCTTGCTCTAATTTTACCAGTTCCTTTGTCCAGCGCCTACTGAGTATCAGCTGCTAATTAATAGCCAAATAGATTCCTTTCCAATTCCAGGAACTTCTGAAAAAAATTCACAGTGTGGCACTTTCCTGCCCTCTTGCTCCCTCACGTTGTGCTGCTGCTGATTTAAATGGCACCTGGGAGTGAACCCAGTACAAAACAC